>OOFE01020462.1:13461-64779 GCA_900323365.1 Monocentris japonica | reverse complement strand
GCCAGCTGTGGAGGGCCCACCACAGTTAAATGAATGTAAACAAAACAATACACTGTTAAATGCATATGATTAAGTGTCAGTGCTTACAGAGCTATGAGTGGTAAGATCTTACCAGCTAAATGGTCAGTTACCAGATAATCCGTCCTGTAAAGCTGCTAGTTCGCGTCAGCCTGCCAGCTTTTGCCTGAAGACCACAAAGACAATAATTATTTGTGAACACTAGAAATTCCTCTGCATTGCAACTGGAACGTGGAGGTTTGCTTTCACAAGCATGGGCCCAGGTTACCAGTACAGTAGTATAGGATACAAAAGTATAGGATATAAATAATAGTCCAGATCAGATGAAACAGTTTACCAGAGTAAACTTTTAGTATTTGGCTTAATAATGTTTGTACAGTACAGATATTAACCCTACCCTTACCCTATTTGGTATAGCTTCCTATACAATTAGTTACTAAATTAGTCACTAACATTACTACCACTAATTACAGTTAGTTAATGCTGAGTCAGTTTATGGATGCACACAAACAACACTGATGTCTACAAAACACAAATTACTGATTAGCTCGATAAACATTTGATCCTTTGGATTCAAATACACGATGTAAATTACAATATATAAAATTGTGTTGCTCAGACTAGCTTGTTATGGACGCAATGGTGGGTCAAAACTAGTAGGTAGCAAATCATTCTCGACCTCCACCCTCACTCAACCCCCCCGACAAAACTGGTCAACTAACACATACTAACTGTCAGCTAAGAGTTAATTCATGTTAACTAACGTTAACTCGGAACATTAAGGGACTCTCAAGGCTGCTAAGAACTAAATGTTAACAAGTTTGGCCAGACTTGAATTAGCTACAGCGAGACCGAAAACTTGCTAAATTTCCTAGTCCCAGCCTTTCAGTATCTGTATATAATTGATATACTCAAATCCCGGATTAGGGATTTAACGTTAAGTAGCTGGTTAGCTACAGAGAGCTAACGTTAGCAAGTTAGCTAACGTTACTAACGACACGTTAGAGTTAACGCTAGCTGGCATCATGTCAGCTAGCGGTGACCAGCCATCAAAATTGTATTAAGATTTTAAAAAAAACACTACCGTTAGCTCAACTGTCATGGACAGTAAGATAATGTCTGATGCCTGGCACATGTGTGTGCCTTTTAAAATTTGTAGAATTTTCAACTGTAAAATCGTTGTAGCTTGGGATTACTAGATCCACAGCCTTAGCCAGTTAGCCAAGTTGCTAAAAACTTTGACCGTGGCGTGTAATTGTGACACGTAGCTCGGTATAGAGCTATACGCTAACATTAGGTAGCTTGGCTTAGTCAAACTGACCAACACAAAACTTCAAGCTGTAAATTACCTTAGCTAACTATATAACGTTAAGCCAACGATTAATTGAAAACAGCAATCATAAAATAACTTTGTAATATGAACAGATTCAAAGAATGTCATTGTTGTTTTATCATAAATTAGCCAACGCTAACTGGTAGCGTGCTCGTTACACTAAAAGTATCAGTTGAACTGTAGCACTAGCGAGCTAATGTTAGCTAACATTACAGTTTGTACTACTAGCTCGCTAAGTCCACGTAGGCATAAGGAATACAGCTGAGCAGGGGAGAAATGACACGGAGTCAGGCCAGAGCATATTGTAGCTAGCTACCCCAAAAAGCTGTCTTCCAAATAACAAGTACCACTTTGTAGAGAATATGGAAGGCAGAGGTCATATGCAATGTAAACATAATCATGTTCCATAAGGAACTCTATTAGATACTTACTTATTTTATGTTCTCGTCTGCCCTAAAGGTGCAGAAGCTGTGATGAAATTCCACTGGCGAGAAGGTGGGATTGAAGCCTGACGGATATATACCAGTGCCGCCCACCAATCATGTCCTCCAACGTCATGTCAAAGAGTCCGATTACAAATAACTTATTTCATGGAGTGAGGAAGACTTGTATAACTTCTGCACTTTGATTAAATTGCATTCGAAAATCATGTTACCAAAATGGGATTCCAGTTCTTTTTCTCTGCATTTCACTGGTGCGAAAGTAAAATGTGTTAACTGCTTTCATTCACAAAGAGGCCATATGGGGCGGCAAAGTTCAATTTGAATTTGAAATATCTGTGGATTATATTTTGGTATGCTATGTTTATATATTTTGGTATGGTATGGTAAGGCATGATATTATATTTCTGAATTGTGAATGAAATCATTGATACCTTTTAAACTCTATAATCACTCACAAAATTTGATATAAAAAGAATGACATTTCAGTACGGGGTCAAATGTCAGTGCTCAATGCATTTTTAGAGCCATCTTAAGCAGTTCAGCATAGTAGATTAGACATTCATTAATGATGACCTCCTGCCAATCCTCCTGATTTGCCATCAAGTTATGAATCTTTCAAGCTCAGGCCCATTTTTTATCAGTAGATTTGATTGTCAAACAATCATCATTTACTTCCTAGATAGTATAGGCATGTAAAAACTCAGAAACAACTTATGTTGTAGCGAAGCTACATTCAAGTCTAAAGGGGTCATCCCAAAGTCCTACTTGGTCCTCGGGTAGCTGTTAAAGGATCCACTGCACAAGGCCACTTCAGTTTACTGGGACCCAGCTGAAAAGAACCTGAAACCTTGCCAAGGTTTGAAGTCACCCCCTTCTGATCAGGTAACTGTTGACCCACAAACAAATTATTCTTTTTGAACAAATAATTTAATTTGATTCACAAAGAATGCATATCCCTCTCCAGGAACTGGTCCTAATCACTCACAAATTCTCAATTGTTCATTCTTGATTACTGAACAAATCCGTCAGTGAATAAATGACTGAGCAATTGAGTTGCAGAATTGGATCAGACATTGTTTCATTCCAGCTGCCCATACTTACTGAATTCTTTGCACTGAATGAACCAAATATACTGCATGTCTGATAAATGTCTGAATGACATTCACATGAACTATTTCATGATAGTTTCTATGGCCACTATCGAGTAGTTTGTGACTAAAAGATCAAATCCCAAAGACCATTGTGACAACAAGCCATTTTATGGTGTTTGGGTAAGCTGACATAATGAAAAACAACCCCTTCATCAATTTGTTTGTAGTTGTAAATATAAAGACCCAAATCTTGATAGTTTGCTGCTTAAACCTACCTACGCACTTTGTGTCTATACTGAATCTGGAATGAATCAGCTGCATAGTTACCTATTGCCTGACTAGAATGTACCTCAAGTATTTGAAGCTGCTTCTCTTGTCTCCTTCACTACTGAGACAGCAGGTGTCCCATTTCTAAGTCATGGAGGAAAGCAGGAGAAAGCTGAGGAAAAGGTATGATTTTTTTCAAACATTTTTAACAAAGGTAAGGAGTCATCAATACAGTGAAGCAGGGGGAGATGTAATACAAACAGGTATTTCAACTGCATTTCACATCTACTAAACTAATTTCATCATATATAGACACTGCTAGGAATTCCAGGCCTGTTGGAAAAAAATCAACACATGGCACAAGACATAGAAATGCTTATTAATCCAGACTTTTGCTCCCTCTCTCCAGTTGGGACCTGAAACATCATCATCTTTCACCCGTGTGTGTGTGTATGTGTAATCTGAAAGCATTTAAATTTAGAGTGAGAACATCTGCTACAATCCCCGGCACAGCCCAAGACCAAGCGTCGCTCTGTCCAATAGATCATCCTATACAAAGTGCATCATTGGATGATCTATCAAGAAAAGGAAAGGGGGAGCAACTTCGGCTCTGTGGACCATTCTGGCTGAACCAAGGCATACGAACTTGCATAAAGAAATCGGGGCTTTCATTATCTGTGACACAATCTATAGGCAGTCATGTGATGGACTGCCTTCCACTTAATGCATGCTGGGATAGGCTCCAGCCCTCTGTGACCCTGAAGACGAACAAGTGGGTAAAGAGAATGAATGAATGAAAATCTATACACTGGAAAAATATTCAATCATGATCCCCATCTAAAATGATTCAATTGAATCTTACACATATTGTGTTGTGCTATGTTGCATTATTACATTGTGTCATATCATACATATCACATCAGCAGTAATCCAGAAACAAATACTGTTGTTTAACCAAAGGCCAAATCAACTCTTGTGATGATTGATGCTTTTGGTATTGCAATATTACTCAGGAATGATAAAAAATGAAAACACTGACCTCTCTGCTTATCTTATCTCGTCAAGCAAACTGTCCTCATATCAGTGAATAAATGTGTCAAAATACTGTCTGATACTTAAACCTGGTGCTGGTCTCTTTCCACTCTAGAATAATAAGAATAATTGTAATATTGATATATACGTTAAGATCATAAAATCTCGATTCTCACTGAGCCATGAGCTCAATATATTGCCTATGTTTACCAATGAGAACAAACTGAATATAGTAGGGACACAGAGGGAAAAGAGAATTTTTTCTGAAGACCTACATCTGGTTGAGTTGTTGTGACCATTTTACCTTCATTTTCAGCTCTTCATGGACTGCTCTACGTGGACTATTTAACAGCTTTTTAAAAGTCTATTCTCACTCTATTCTTTCCTTTAAATGAAAAACAAGGTTTCCAGGAGAGGGAGCTCTTTACAAAGCCAAAAGAAGTTACTTCTTTCCTTGCATTAGGCATTTTAGTCCAACCTGACCCTTATCTTCCAACTGCTGTTGCAAAACAGTGGATCTAAGTGCAAAACACAAGTAAACACACTTATCACATTTGATGTAATCAAGCTTTGAAGTAGCTTTCAGAATATGTAAGAACAGTGGGCAGGATATCTCTGTTCCACAGGATCCTCCCTAAAAAGAATTTTGGTTAACACGTTACACAGACATACAACATTGTTTTCTCCTGTGTTCAAAGTGTTTGAATTTGGTCTCAGAGTGATATGTAAGTCATATCACTTGGATATGGATGATCAAACGAACTTATACATGGCTTTCACATGATCTAATCGGGTGAAACACTTTAGCCTAAACTTGGATCTAGGCTAAAAATCTTATTTTGACTCAGATCAGATATAAGCAAAATCAGATACAACCGTGATTTTAACTCCTATGGGTGTTGACAACCATCGGCCTATAGGTTAATAACACGTCGACTGGAGGACCTAAATTGTAAAACTTTTCACGAGGCCTAATTAAATAGTCCCAACATGTCATTTTCAAGCGGACAAGTTTATTTTCCATCCACCAAGGCTATATTAAGCGAAGGAAGGTAAATCTTCGCTCCCCGGTATTATGTAGCCTACAATCCGGTGCCATTTGAACCAATGGTAGGACGAATGGGGCTGATTCGCCCAATGACAAAATAGTCTGTGTGCGCACTCCTTGGGACGACGACGATCATGGACTGGAGTTGTGCTCTTTTCGATTATACGAACTTTTAGTATTTCCTTTCAATACGAACAATAACGGTAAGTTTTATGCTACTTCATGGAAATCCTGTCACATTTTAGTATCCTACTATTTTTTTTTCGAGAAGTAAACTCGGTTAAGATTATCAATACTTTGCTTCGCTTCTCGTCGGTAGCCTGGAGTCCTATGAGTCCTCTTTTTTTTTTAAGGAAAAAAACAAACCGTATCTAAAACATTTGTCCTCGATTGTGAATTTGATTAAATGCGTTTTCGGTTATTTTCTAAAAGGTTTTAAGTAATCTCAACAATGAAATCTCAACTGACCCAGTTTTACAGTTAGGCCCAGACGTAAATCGGAACTTAATGCAGTCGTTTTCTTGTTGTGTTTTTACGTCGCCAGGTCGACTAGACCTTACCCTAACCTAGTCTACTACCTGTACTACCTTGTATCTAGACTTTTAGCGTGGACATTGGCTATTGGCTTTCAGAACTGTGAATTTGGTCTCCTTGAATAAACTTCGTAGGCGACACGTAATTTGAATGAGACTCACATGTCTAGAAACGACTCACATGTCTAGAAACGACTCACTATTGGATTGAAACGTGCAAAAGCTGAGTCAGTTGAATTGCCTCATCACCTGCAATCAACCCAGAAAACCATTTTTTCCTAAAGCGCCATGTAATAATGAAATGTGATAATGTTTTGTATCGTCATTATAACCCAGAAGGTGACTTGATGCCCTGCCCCTCCCTGTGTTTGCAGGAGTGAGGTGGGTGAACTGCTTTGAGCAGTAATGGGGGAGATGGAGGGTTCGTACCGGGTCCTGCAGACCCCTGGTACACGGCTGGGAGCCCAGTTCAATGCTGGTATCAGTACTTTGGAGCCGGGTCAGAGCCTTGGTGCCAACATGGCCAGTGGGGACAAAAGCCATGGGAGAGGACTACAAATCCGTGTGCTGGGGTTGGATGACTCCCAAGAGTTTTATGACTTGGAGGTAAGTTCCTTCTCACTGATACATGATTGCCCAGAAAGCAATGAAAGTCTCACTGTGGCTCTCATGTCTTTTATTTACAGTCTGTTGTTTTGAAGAGAACAATATCTTACACGGAAGCAACCCTGCTTGCGTGTGGCTTGGGTTTGTGACAGCTGCCACATGGCTTTGGTGCTGAAATCCCTTCCTCCTTAAGGCTTCTTACTAGGGCAAATTAGTGTAACTCAACAGGGCACTTTTCTGTTTTCTGGCAGTGGTCTGTGTTCAGGGCACAAGTAGTGGTCCAGAAGGTTTGACTACCGATTAATTTGCAACATCAGGCTTTGTATTATCTTGCCTCTTTTGAAGTCTGGTGTGACATATGGTGTTATTTCTTTAGTGTATGGAACTGCACTGGCCGACAGAACAGGATGTCAGAACTGTATATTATTAAAGCCCTCTAGTTCCTGCTCTGCCATCATCACTGCCACCACAGCAACTAAAGGCATGACGTCCAAACTGGACACTTATTCCTGAAATTCAACTCTGCTGACCAAATGGAAACCTGTTTGATGAATTTGTTAAATAAATATCCCTTTGTGCAATAACAGCATGCAATGCAATAGGCCTATACTGTATATGCTGCCTGAAAAAAGAGCTTGTTAGCTGATGCTTTTCCTCTGTAGTTACTCATTTTAAAATATCATTGTAAAAGATTTGCATGTGCATTGGACTGGCATGTAAATAATTAGGTAACACTGGAATTCTTTGCTCTTGGTTTAAATAAACTTTTAGATCCACATTGGTAATGTGCCTGTCCGTGTTTACTTGCCTAGCGGCTGCAGGAGTCATTCACAAGGCAAATAGGAAGTAATGAGGAAGCCACTATATCAGACCAGGTTTCCTGCCTTTTCTGGGGGGAGAAAATACATCAGTGTAATCTCCACAATAAATAAACAACCAAAGGAGTTAATGACCAGTGGATGTGGGAGATTTATTTTGCACTTTAATATAACTGGACTTGTAGATTTCTATTAGAATAGTTTAGTGTAGTTTTGAGAACTACTCTGGCCTAAATCCTGCAGCCACAACAATAACTGTTCTGACAGCTGTAGTTTGGGGCCACTGCTGAGGCAGACATTTCATAATCTTATGCACCATATGTCGTCTCAAAGTCTCAAGCTAATAGAACTTGACTGACAAGTTTAATTTGTATGGGAGTTGATCCATGCAGTGTTCAACCTTGGAAATTGTTAAACTGTCGTTTTTAGGAGAATAATAAACCTCACTTATTGAAAGGAAATTGAACTTGGCCTGTGGAGTTCAAAGTAAGCTTTGGACATGCTGTTGATAGGAGGTGGCAGATGGAAATAAATGGTTGCAAAAGGGACTGACACCAGTCCTGTTGTCAAGCAGACTGCAGTTTGTCAAGACCGAGATGGTCTCTGAGAGGCTCTGTTGCTTGCCACTGCCTATCCTTCTGCTTAATGTGTCTATTAATTCAGTCTGACGAGTCGTGGCTTGGTGAAAGAATAGCATTTATCTGTCTGTACACAATGGCTACAGAGTTGGAATACATCGACTGTATCTAAAGTGAAAAGACTTGTGTAAGTTTTGTTGTATTCACACTGTAAAAACATTTGCTGATTTCACTTGTTCTAAAACATTATTACTTTTATGTCTGAGAAAACATGTAGTTTTGATAACGTCTGTAAAAACAAAAAAAACTGCTGGTTTGTGCATGTACTTTGTATAGAGTATAATCACTTACAATAACAACAAATGTCATACAGTAACTACTTTTTCCTAGCTTGTAATTTTATCTCAGTTTTTCCCATGCATACTGTATACAAAAATAGATACAAAATTGCAGTGTTGACTGTTTCAAATGGTTGTGGCCTTTAGGAAACTGCCTTCCTCCTTTGCGGCACCTGGTGGCTCAGCAGCCTAAGGCACATACCTCACACACTGGCTCATAACCTTTGTCACCTGCCATTACCTGCCACTCTCACTGTATACTGTCTAATGAATCAGAAATACTGTCAAAAAATCTTTAAAATATTGTCCCCTTTCATACACCCCTTTCATGCAACATTTCATGCGCTATTATTCATCTTATGTGATAATAATGCAACTTTATAAACGTATGATGTAATCCAGTTGACTACAAGTCAGAATGCATGGTTTCATGGCCATGTAATGTCTTTATCTTTAAACTACTACAGACAAATCAAATCAGTGCATGTGCTTTGATCTGTTGGCCCTCATCTGCTTGCAGGTAACTGGTATGGTCATCATCAGCAGACATTTGCCTGTGTGGCTCTTGTCCACAGGCCCCTCCTACACCCATCACAGGAGAAAGCTCAGCCTTGTGGTTTCTGGACAGGGAGACAGGGCAGGGAACACAGGCCTCTTTTATCCAGCACAGCCAGCCCCTCTGCTGGCCTTCACTTCGAGCTCAAACTCGCAAAGGCTGAGGGTGGGATGTGGAACCAAGCTGTGTGAGAATGCAGTACAGTTGGGGACTGGTGGGAGGGAGTCTGGCCAGGCTTTGCTCAGCGTTCGCAAACAAGCACATAAATAGCAAGGTTGACAACCAAGTTGGGGGTTGGAGGGGGCACAGAGGGGCAGCTTCTGGTGTTAAAAGAGCCGTTCAGAGGGAGCAGTTGTGTCCAATGTTGAGTTTGAGCTGGGATGGTGGGGGAGGGGACACACTCAGGAGTAAAGCCCCACAGGAAGTTTGGCCAAGGAATTTCAACTACTGGCTTTATACAGAAATGTTCATGATCATGAGATCAAGATCATGATCACTCTTCATGATATCAATTTCATTGATATGTTGATGTAATACCGATTTCATTTGTATGAAATAATTCAGCATTATAAAGGTATCAGTGTGCCTAAGTAAAATATTACTCACTTATATGCAAGTGCTTTAAGCACAGCCCAATCATAACATTGGTTGAGTACTAAAAGTGATGGAGGGCAACACAAATGTAGCAGTAGCAGCAGGTCAGCAGCATGCTCGTGCTCAGCTGTCATCCCAGCGCCACACTCCCACCTTATCCTACTGTATATTGAGGTAGTTTAACAATTTAATCCCTCACTCTGATAAACTTTTGTTACTTAGCTCTCCTGCACTTGTATTATTTTTAGCCATTGGTAATAGTTGGCTGTAACTGAAAGAGGTCCCTTCTATCTCTGGTTTGTTCTTATGTGTGTCGGAGGCCAGGCTGGTGTTTGATTGTCTAGGTGACACTGCAGACCTAAGCAGAAGGCACGCTAAAGCACCTGATCCTGATTACCCCTAAACAGTGTTTTATTTGCCAACAAACTCTCTGGCTAGCTATCCACGGGTGTGTCTCATAAATGGGTAGTGCAATGCAATCCTCACTAACCATATAGACTGGGTGCTGCCATTAAGCCAAGACAATCGATAAAGATCCTTTTTAACTTTTAAATCCTCCTCACAGACTTGTGAAAGTAGTCACTGGTCTGCAGATCTCTAATACATATGTCGGTGGGAAATCTCCTGGTACCAAGAGCAAAACAATGTACATCCCACTGTGCCAAATACAAGCCCCAACATAACCCTGCTGTCAGTAGGTTCTGCTTTCTGTTGTTCACTCATGACTGGGGAATATCTACTGCTATTTGGGAAACCATGCCTAACCTGTCAGGCAAGAAACAACCAAGCCCTGGATCTGAATAAGAATGGGTGATATTTGGGTTACACCTGTACTTATTTATTTTTTTCCTTTTTTTTTTTTTTCCTCTTCACTCTCTAAGCATGGGTAGGGAAGTCTTCTCACATAGTTGGGTGCTTTTCAAACCAGGCGCTTGTAGCCCCCTTCTCTTAGGGAAGATCTTCCTCTCAGAGAAACATCTGCTTGTCATAATCCCTGCTGCCTTCTGAGCTTGATTGGGTGACCCACTGACCTGCCTTAATGGTCGAGCTCAGAGATGAGACTGAGAGATTGTTTCTCTGGTCCACAAGTTGGGTGAGAACATATGTGTTCTCACTGTCACGTCACAGATGTGCACGAATTTAAAGCTCAAGAAATGCTTCTAGGTAGCAACCAACTGGTTTGTGCAACATATTACCAAAATGGATTGCGATACATTTGGTTGAAAGGGCCATGCCATTCATCCAGTCTTATGATTTTATGCTGTGAGCTTCAGTTGTCCCTCTTCTCTGGGCAAAGGCTTGGTTGCACCTAACTCAACGTAGTGGACACACTACTCTGCCACGCTCTGCATACATTTTGAAAATGCCCTGTGTGTACATTAATTAAAACAAACCTTATTTTGCCATGTCTTTATGTTGTTTCCATATTTTAATAGTGTAACAGGCCAAGTGCTCTGTAGCTCAGCAGACTAAAGCAGATCCCATGTGCTCTCAAGTTTGTGTTGTTATAAATTCAAGGTTGGGTCACAGCAGAAATGCCAAAAATAATTTAAAAATGGGAGTGTTCCTGTAAATGTTATTTGCTGTGCTTTCAATGACCGATTGAACACACAGATAACCCAGTTTGGCCAAAGTAAGGAGGAAATTATTTGGAGGGAAATTATCTGCACAGTTCTGCATTGTGTTGACATTCCATGTACAAATTGCATTGGATATGAAATGAGGGAGGCCTACTGCATAGTAGTCTGTCTGCAGACTGTCACCAGAGTGTCAGTCCGTCCTTTATTCCAGCTGTTTGGGAGCAATTAGATCACTGTGAAAATGCCATTCCTCCCCCTCAGATTGTGGAGGATAATGCTGAATGTCCCGGGGGAGGAGGCTCGAGGGAGACTAGAGCTCTGTGAATGGAGTTACATTCCTCTAGAAGGTTGATGAGTAACACAATTGAGGGGCTTCTGAAAACACACCAGTCAACACCTAGCAGTTAGCTCAAGACTACCGAAAAGGGAAAAATCAGTCAATGGTTTATTCTAATCTGCCATACGCTTCTGGTGTTCTCATCAAGCCCATTGCCCCAGGTCTGCACCAAAATCTACACAATAACAAAACTGTAAGTCCAATATTTGAGTAGTAATTAGGCTGATTATACTAGGCTGATAGCGCTAATTTTGCTTTAAATCCCCAGGAAAAGAAGTTGGAACATACTTGATGACATTTATTCTTTATGTTGAATTGCCATTTACTGACCTCCACCAAGGGAGGTAAACTGAGGCAGAGTACCTCAAACTGCTCCTGACTGTTGGCCACTGATGCATGTTGACCACTTATCGGTGCTGTCTGGATAGTGTGTTTTGGCCTGTAGTCAGCCAGACAAACTATTTTAACACTTCAGTTTTTGTTCCATGTTTGAGGTTGGGCTTAAATCAAACAATGTTCATGCATGGAAAGGCAGAGAAAGACATTTCACAATAGATTCCAGAATTTGTGTATGTTGTATCATTAGGTTTCACCTGCTCTTTATAGATTTTGAACATGTTTGATTGTATCAACCCAATAAGAAGACCAACTATAGTAAATCTCCTGGTACCCTTTTGTTAAGTTGTAATACTTTATTTTGCCAATGCAAAGCAGTTCTTTTTATAAGGCCTTTAAAAATACAATTTTACATTACAACCAGATGTTTCAGGCTATAATTTTCTCAAAAAGTCACGGATTCCAAACCTCAAGTGCAGTGTGTTCTTGGTACATAGTAATTAGTCCTTCGTTTAGTGAAAACAAACCCCAGAGCGTTGTGAAGGTAAACGGAGGCAGATTTCCTCTATGTGAGTTTGCTGCACTCTGTTCAGGGCCTGATAGACTTTGTAAATGTACAGTATTGCACGTTTTTGCAGTTTGCTCGCTCATCCAAATCAAGCAAACTATTCTGCAGTTGCATACACTGCCTTAAACCCAGAGCTCATTCTAAACACATGGATGGTCTTCCTTACCCAACCTCAACAAATCACTTTTTAACATTGATCTTTTGTCTAAACTCTATATGATCACAATCTGATCACAAGCAGTTTGGTAGCAAATCTAAAAGTACGGAGCACCTAAATTAGAATGGGATTTTCACTACCCTTCAAATCGATGTTGAGATTTTTAATTGTATCATTATAGTGGCCTTTTAACATCCATCTTTTGACATTGAGGAAATAGTGATGCCCCCTTTTCTGTTATTATTTCTTTCAGTCCAAAGCTGCTGGACAGACGCTTCTCTCTGAGGTTTTCCAGAGAGGCAACCTCATAGAGAGTGATTACTTTGGCCTTGAGTTTCAGAACATGCAGATGAACTGGGTACGTATACACGCAACAGTTTCTTATGTTTCTTTATTTCTTTATTGTGGACAAATAGAGTGTTCTGGTTAAGGAGTGATTCCTGCCCTACGAAGTCAAACAACAACAGCTATGTTTTGTGTGTTTTAAAGGTCAAAGGTCATGGTTGTGCTCTTAGGCTTTCTACAACAGTGAAGTTGCAGTATGTTAGTATTGTTTTAGCTAGACTTAAGTATACAATCTAGTAAGAATATTTTCAACGTGTCTGGCAAATAAGAAAATGTAGGACTTTCCATTGTTCTGATGTTCTAGAACTAGACTTGAACACCACCTTTATGTTCATGTAAAGCAATAGAGGACAGATGTAGGTTTTTTTTTTCATAGTTCATTTCTTTTATCATTAAACAGCAAACTTTATTGTTTTGTACATCAAACAAATGTATACTTTTTCATGACTTTATTATAACCTACAACCACAATTATATTCAAATGTGAGTAAATGCCAATATTTAGCAGATAGAAAAAAAATTAGAAAATAACTCATAATATTAATTTCCCCAAATACTATCTGTCTGGTCCTAGTACATTCCTCACTCAATCAGGTGATAGGACAAGTAATAGGACAAGCAGGCACCAACAGTGAGGTTTTGAAGCCAAACTTTGCTTACAACATTGCCACATCCCTCTATTAACTCACTCACACACCACACAAACACACACACAACTGTAGCAAAGGAGTCTGTGTTTGTTTTCAATACCAAATCAGTTTTAGGCAGAGCTGTCAGATTTTGTGAATGTGCTCACGACATTGTGAAGACCATACAGTTGTGTCTTTTCAGGTTTGGTTGGAACCGATAAAACCCGTTGTGAAACAAGTGAGAAGTAAGTGTGCTCAAGTATCAACCCAACCACCACCAAATGAAAGTGTGAAAGTGGGCTGATTATCTCTGTCTATGTATTTCAGGACCTACAAATACACTATTTAGACTGTCGGTGAAGTTCTTTCCTCCAGACCCTGGTCAGCTACAGGAGGAGTTCACGAGGTCAGTGCCTGTAATTTCCTATTGGATATTACAGTTATCTCATGTCTGTGTAGTAGAGCTTTATGAACTAAACTGAATTCTTTCAAGAGCTTGCAAATCTCGCAAAATAATTTTAATGCTCAGTTGCAGTCAATGAAGAAATGATTACGTTTCAGCATTTGGTTGTCATTAGTGTTGCGCAGGGAATTGTGCAATGAGTTTTCTTTTTGATTCATGCTGTTTGCATTGAATGGAGATGGCTCTTATACTTGTCTATAACAATGAACCCACATTAATCATATTACAAATGAAACGCAAGTTTACTGATATAGTAATTAAACAGTCACATCTGTGGGCAATTTGATGTAAATGTTACATTTATCACAGGAGATTATGACCCTTTTTTCAGAAATATGCTTCAAATAATCCCTGATAAGCTTGGCTTGTGCTTATTTATTCCTCATGAATATGAACAGATGGACACTAAGCGCCTTTTCACTTTTTCAGGTACTTGTTTTCCCTGCAGATGAAAAGAGACCTGATGGAGGGCAGGTTGACCTGCACAGAGAATACTGCAGCCCTGCTTGCTTCTCATCTCGTCCAGTGTATGTTTAGGCCTGTCTTTTCACCACAGTAGTTAATTGTCTGTTAATGGCTAGTGAAGGCGTGCGTAGTGTTACTTAACCCCTGTTATACACGATCTTGTTTATATACACTGAAAATTTAAGGAATTAATCCCTTATAATACTTTTTAACTTGTATAAAGAGTAACAAATGTTGCCCTCTTCCTCCATAAACCACAGCGGAGATTGGTGACTATGATGACATAGCAGACAGAGACTTCCTGAGGATAAATAAGCTGTTGCCCTACCAAGAGAGGGTGCAGGAGAGGATCTTGGAGTTCCACCGCAGGCACCTGTAAGTTGTTGCCTCTCCTTTTAGTTTGTGTTGAGTGAGGGCTGTGTGATGTTCTGTACTTAACATGCTAAGTAAGGCTGTGCATTGGTTTATCAGTCTCTTTGCCTTACCTGGCCATGTCCTGAGTCTCTCAGTGAGCTCTCTTCAGCAACAGCACCAGCAATTTTAATGGGTAAAAAATAATAAAAATTAAGTTGAAGATCACACATGCACACACACATGCACAAATTCAACATATGCTGAGCACAAATATATAATATATAATACCCACTTTGACTGACTATAGTCTTTGCACTTTGTAGATTAATGCAAGGCATCAAATGACTGATAAATGCATGCATACCTCTTCACCTGTTGAGACCTGATAGGTACTGGAACCCTATTGTTTCTGCCTTTAAAGCAATCTGGAGTTTAGAGACTAAGTCTCAGTGCAACTAAATTTGATGAATAGGTTTAAATCTCCCCCACTACTCAGCCAAGAAAAACAATCAGCCAGATGGTGGCGTACTGACAAGCAACTACACGTATTGGCCAATAACTCCTTAATTGTATAGCCTAGAATCATGGTTTTCCTTCCATTGAGATTCCTTGACTCAACATGAAACCATCACACATGCTGGTTTCATTTCTGCCTTGATAGTTTTGCAATACCTCTTGTTTTGCTATTTATTCCACAAAGTTGAACCAATCTCCACGAATTTTGCACACAGTGGGCCTCATTCATGAAAGCTTTTGTAAATTATTTGTAAATTTGTCATGAATCCCACCAACGTGAGATTCATGAAACGTTCTGGAAACCCTGATTTGTGCTGTTTCAGCAGAAACACACACCGTTGCTGAGGTAAGAAAAAGGTTCGACATGAAACTAGATTGCAAAAAAGTATGAGAAGTAGGCGCGTATTATCAGCCACAGGAGGACGACAGTGCACTGAGGCGCTATCCGACATGGATCAGAGGATCAATCAATAGGAGAGACCTCACTGTCGGGTGTCCAGTTGGCATTGGAGTTGGACACAGATCAAATCCAGGCTACATCTTCATCAGATAGTATGATGGTAATATGTAATTGTATTTGTAAGACGTCCAGTCCATGTGATCAACCCATTACAAGTCTTATAATCTTGTATTGTTATGAATGAGGACAGTTCGGCAAATACGCCATTTCAGCCTATTAGGTCTTTTTTGTACAAGGCCACTGAAACATCTTGTTGTTGTTGAGGTTTGGTATTACTGTAATGGATTTTTCATAAAGAATAAGCCGTTCTAAGAGCCTTCCCGCATGTTTCCAAACACACAAACAAATTCCCACGTTTCCAAACACACGTAGGATTTGATCGTACCAACGAACAAATTCAGATACGAACAAAATGATGAATCAGACTATCTTCATAGAAACGTTCATACGAACGCTTTACGATCAAATCTGATCGTACGCACGTTTCGTGAATGAGGCCCAGTATATTTGGGCTTCCTAGATTATGGCTGTTACACAAACTCCAAAGTGTTTGACTGTGACACACAAACAAAGTTGACAGCAAAGATGTGCTAACAGGGAGTGAGGCTTAAAGCTTGAGCAACCAAACTTCACATAATGTTTGTCCAAAGTGTGTTGGACCGCACATAGCGCCACCTTCAGGCCAACCATGCAATAATACATTTTTTTTATTACTCCTGTAAAGATTATTCAATCTCCACAAAATCTTACACACATCTGACACACTAATCCAGAAAATGTTGACACACGTAACTATTTGGCCAAGACACAAGTTGACAGTGAAGATGAGCAAAGCTAAACATTTAATGCTAGAGCAATCAAACTTTGCATACATATTTGTGAAGGGGTTCCAAAGTGTGTCACATCACATTTGGTCGTGCTCAATAATGTTGCTGTGAACATTGCGATATCTCAGGAATGTCTGGCCCATGGACTTGGACCTCTGGTCATGTTTGTTATTGTCTTTTCTGAGACCTTTAGTAAAAAGGAACACACCAAGCTCCTCAGTAACTTCTTCAAATATCTGTCTGTTGTTTGCATTTTTAGAGAGAGTGTTGATTTAGAGTTGATGATTTAATCCCACTGAATTTTCCACAGAATTTCTGCTTTTAAAATTTTTAAATGATACCACACAACGGCAACACATGAAACAGAAGAATTTCTAAGCAGTTTCAGATAGCCTGTGCCCTTATATGCACCTGTATGTGGTTTAAACACAAATGTTTAGTGTGTGAAGAGATAACGGTGATGTTCTCGCCAACCAACCATACTGAAGGGGTTTGCACCTTTTCGGAGTCCTGCTTTTAACAAAACCATTGACTGCATTTCTGCACAACCAGCTTGCCTGTTCACACGACACTGTCCTATGGCCAATCGTGGCTCTCTCAACCTGATGTATTAGGCAGCTCTCTAAGATTGGGCCTCTGTTAATCTCTTCTCTTGGTTGTCAGCGTGGAAGCACAGGGCTGCTAGTACCCTGGCCTAATCCCTTGCTTTGGCCAGTCTATTAGCCATAAGGCTAGTAGGGCAGGGGAGGGCCCTAAGGAGATTTCACTGCTTAACGGATGAACAAAATTAGAATGTGGTGATGATTGGATGGATATGTTCTTCCTAACATATTGTTAGGTTGTAATCACATGGTTTGAAATGATGCCTGTCAAATCCTTGAAGTTTAAAGGAGTTTAAGGCCAGAGTGTCTGATGACTGCGTGTACTCTGCACATAGTCATGATATGGTCATCCTACTTCAGAGGGGGAATACATCCCAAAAGCCCACAGCACCCTGTCCAAAACTTGCCAATTCAATGATACTTTGATGATAACCTTTAAGTTAACATTCTAGAAGTCAACATGTATAGTTTCAATCCCCCAACTTCTCAGGATCGAAGGCAATTTACTCACTAATTTGTTCTTCTTCTGAATTGTCATAACATAGAAAAATAACAGAGATATTTTTCTGTTTTTTGGTGTCTAAATCTTGTATATTTTCAACTACACTGGAGATTCTACATCAAACTAAATGTTATGCCAATTTTCTGTGATGATAAATTTAATTGTGCATTGTACTACATGGTTCAGCTAGGACCATTCGGCTAGGATAAGAACAAATTCTAAATTGAACTCAGAAAATATTAGTGTTCATGTGTTGGGCACATTGTCTACCGCAGGGGCCAGACTCCAGCTGAGTCAGATTTCCAAGTCCTGGAGATTGCCCGTAAACTGGAGATGTATGGAGTCCGCTTTCACCCAGCAGCTGACCGGGAAGGCACAAAGATCAATCTGGCTGTTGCTCATATGGGCCTTCAGGTTTTCCAGGTGACTGCTACATTCACGCCTATTTTTCTGCTGTCAACATAAGCTTCAGTCCCTAAAACCTTGCTAAACATTGCTACTTTCTTTTTAATATTTCTATTTACCCCAGGGTAACACAAAAATAAATACCTTCAATTGGTCCAAGATTCGCAAACTGAGCTTCAAGAGAAAACGGTTCCTGATCAAGCTCCACCCAGAGGTTCATGTATGTATTTCCGAAGAGATTAATTTCCTCCTTCAAAATTAAAAGGACTGTATTTCCATGGCTTTGATCTGCTTGAGATATCTGTTTGTTACTTTAGCTATATCTCTCATATTCCACTTTGATGGACACCAATTAACTGTGTGATTCCATTCTTTCTTTTCTTTTGGATCTTTGTTTTTAGGGCCCCCATCAGGATACTCTTGAGTTTATGATGGCCAGTAGAGACCAGTGTAAGATCTTTTGGAAGAACTGTGTGGAACACCACTCTTTCTTCCGCCTTTTTGACCAACCCCAACCCAAGTCCAAAGCTATTCTCTTCACTAGAGGCTCCTCATTCAGATACAGGTATTAAATATAGTATTGATGTAACATACAAAGGCATGTTTGGCTACCTTACATGTCATTTTTAATGCCAGTCACACCAATATTAAAGGCACCTTATGGTGCAAAGCCTATACCTAAATGATATCTCTTCAACGACTGCTTCTGCAGTGTTTTGTGATTTAGTGTTTTGACTTGAAACTTTGTCTGTCAGTGGGAGGACCCAAAAGCAACTAGTGGAGTATGTCAGGGACAGTGGAGCAAAGAGGACACCATACCAAAGGTGTGTATTTCTATGTATATGAGAGATATGAAGTTGTTTGCCTTCATTATTCTTTCCATGCATTGACAAGGAAATATAAGCCCTTTATCTTAGTACGTCTGACCTGGAATTCTTTCTCGTTCAGGAGGAACAGTAGAATTCGAATGTCTGCTCGCTCCCTGGCCACAGATGTGCCAAAACAGGTCAGTGGAGCAATGAGGTTGATGCATTTTTGTTACAGGTGAAGCTGAAATGTAAATGTATTATAATGGGAAAACTGATGGAACTGTCCTCACTCGTATTACTTTCCATGTTCTCTCCCTCCCTAACTCCCCATTTTTTCTCCTGTCTTTTTTGCATTGTTTCAGAGCTTGTCATTCAATGACAGTCTCAGGGCTGCAGGCTCCCCTTCCTCTGCTACTGTGTCCTTCCACTCAGCGCACATCTCTAGCTCTCTCCCACGAAAGGAATTGCAACCTCAGCCCCAGTCCTTGCACCTACTGAGCCAATCTTCAGCGCCTTCCCAGCAGCAGCAACAGCAGCAGCAGCTTCAGTCCCCTCCGCAAGCTACCAGGCCCCCCAGTCCTCCGAAGGAAGAACCTGTCAAGGCCGCTTCCCCATCTCACTACGTTTTTCAAGGTGCCCCTAGCAATCAGGCAGCAGGAGACTGCAGCCCCTTGTTTGTGTGTGTAGAGAGTAGTACTTCTTATTCACAGCCCTCCCAAAATGGCAATGAGTATAGTGAGCATGGTGGGAGAAGGGGAACTGGGTGCTCAGTGGGAGGGAAGAGGAAGGGGGTTCTCACACCTGAGGCTTTCGAGGCAGAGCTCTTGCGTGCAAAACAGAATCCCATGTTCTCAATGGCCAGTCCACAGCTGCAGGTCACTGAGGAGTTCATAGATGATGATCCAACTGAAATTTCATTTTACGGTGGGGGGGCTGAGGCCTACTCTTTTGGGCTTGATGACGATAAAGTAGATCAGTTTGAATATGTTGAGGACGCTGACCACAGCAAAAACAGGATCTATAGCTTGGGCCTTGAGGACCTGAATGGGAATACCAATCCCTTCTCTGATAGCATCGTTGGTCGTTCAGAGACCAGCTCATTGATTAATAACCGCTCTGAGTGCAGCTCCCTGGACAACCTAGGGCTCAGCTCTGCAGGTGAGTCCCTGTCAGTGGGCTATGGAGGCCCTGACTCCTCCTCTCTTCGCCTGCCAGGGTCAGACAACCCTTCAGAGGCCAGCTCAATGGTTAACTTCCCAGCGTACTCTGTGCGCTCTGAGACCAGCTCTGCTGTGCAATTCAGTGACTTGGTGGAACAGCTTGAGCAGCTCAGCTACCCACCCACAGCCACTGAGGACTCTGCTAACGGCAGCTCAGATTCAGACTCCGACTGGGGCTCTGACAGCGGCCTTCCCCCTGAGCAGAACCTCTTTTACAGTAATCCCCTGACTGGGGGCAGTGGAATAGAGGGCTTTCTCCTTCAGTGCCACAACCTTCAGGCCCTGACCCTCACGGACCCTCCTGGATCCCCTCATATTAAAATGTAAACCCCTTGTCCATACAGCACTTGAAGCTCCAGTCTGGATTTTTATAGTATCCTAATCATGGCTATATCGGAATAGATTTGCGAAGGCTAGGAGTTGCAAATCAAAACAACCTTTTCACAATTTCAACATCCCATTATTACTCAAAATACAGGTGTTGTTCAGTATTAAGTACAAATATATGCTTGCCTTCAACAACACTTGTAACAGTTACCATTTATGTTTTAGCCATCACATACCAGGTACAAACAAAGGTGGTCGCACACTGTCCAACTGTTTGTTAGGTTGATGAATTGGCTGCTGGTGTCCAGCCACATTTCCACCAGCCTGCACTCCATCAATGCCGGTGTGCTTCCTCGCACACTTGCTAACAATCACATGCTGTCAGTCCTTAAATCAAGAGGTGGAGGAGTGGGGAAAAAACTGTCTGCTGTTCCGTGTTTTGGTTTTCTGCAGCAGGGCTATCCTTTTTGTTGAAGTTAACAGTAATGAGCTGACCTGGTGTCTCTGTTACCCCTGCCATAGTCAGGTTGCAATGCTTTTATATCACTCCCATATTCTTGTGATCCTTGGCTTGTTCAGTCTTCGCCTTAATTTTTCTTAATGTTTCTTGAATGACAGGTGACCTTTCGTTTTCTTTTTTAACTGCCTTATCTACAGAATGTAGATA
This sequence comes from Monocentris japonica, assembly GCA_900323365.1. Taxonomy (NCBI): domain Eukaryota; kingdom Metazoa; phylum Chordata; class Actinopteri; order Trachichthyiformes; family Monocentridae; genus Monocentris; species Monocentris japonica. The sequence goes on along the minus strand of OOFE01020462.1, from coordinate 43,955 downwards.
ATGCATGCTATGTGTTTGGGATATGGTTGCTATCATCCCTGAAGCACTCCAGAAAGTGTAAGAATTTTTTGTTCTTTTTAATTTCAGAAGCTATATATTTTTTAAACACTTGTTTTAACTTACAAACACAAATTGATTGATTGATTCCCTCTGAGACAATTCTGTCTCATTGTAGTGCCTTGGCATCTAGCATATCTCTGAAGGATATAACTTAAGTGTTGTCTAGCTGGTATTTTGAAGAATGTGATATTTTAGGGACGTCAAGTTTTAGATTTTATTACCTACCCATTGATGTCTGAATAACCAATCATCCTTAGTTCAACATGGGATGTCAGGAGAAGATTGTGGTGCATTCACTTTCTTTTCATCTGACCGCCTGACAAAATAGTTTTGAAGTAATTTAATCAAACTCAAAGATATGGATGAGAAAAGGAATTTGAATTGGGTGTGAGTAAATTTCGGGTTGTTGGGGTTTTTTTGGAGGATGATTTCTCCCCTTATATTCATTATAATATGACACCAAGCTAGTATGTAGGTCTAAAGGAATGTGATAGCCACATTTAAACAGCACTTATAACAATAATAATAATAATAATAATAATAATATAGCTCTTACATCTCCCTTCCGTCCCTTTGACTATAACTAGTAATCACTGATCTGTGAAATTTGTGAATTAGTTGATTATTCTAACTACTGTAATCTCAGGGTAAAAATTAAATTGATACTTGTTTAGTGTTACCTACGGGCCTTATTAAATACTTAAAATTTACAAATAAGATGCCCATTGAGTCACTATCAATTTGCAGTTTTGTGCCTTGGTGACACCTACTGGTTGCAGTACTAGTCAGCAAAATACACATCAAACTAGCACACAGTACATGATGGGTGTCAGAGGTTAACATGCATTTTATAATATTAAGTTAATGATGTTTTAAACATTTTTCACTAAAATGGACACAAACTCATATTTTGTTCAATATGGAATTCAGCTAAAGAATGTAAGCAGTGTACTTCTGAGCCAATAAGTATACTGTTAACACCACTTCCACAAAATGAATGTATCGTGTAAAACATGTACAAGTCTCTCTCTACTTCCTTAGAAAAATAGCTAACATTAGTAAACCATGTATGATAGTGTGTGATAGTATGACTTTCAGAAATATTAAAATTTAGAATGCAGAGCATTTACAAGTAGCACTATTCAACATTTGAAACCTTTAATGTGTCTAAGGAAACATTAAAGGAACCCTTTTGGAAATAGATAAAGCTTTTATTGCACCAGCAACGTAGTTTTAGATTGATATTGCTCTGTTTCTATTCTGGCCTGTTGTGCTTATGTTCTGGGTTTTGGCTTTAGCTATCATCAGGATGTCAAGAAGATGGTATTCTGTTTTATTGGAAGGCAGCAGGGGTCTTTTGCACATTTCTCGCCACTTTTATCTTAGCTGGAATTCTTTGAAATTGTTGGTATACAGTCTTGTGATTGCAAACTATTTTCATTTATCAAGCATGGTCAGCCAGTAACACATTACTGTGGATAGTTTTTTTTTTTTAGGCCAGCCACCAGGCCTGGGATATGTCTGAGGTATGCTTGTATGGGTACAGCAGGTCTTTCTTGAAAGGGTTTCACTATGCGACATAGAACACAAAAAGCTAATCTAGTGCTGGAATATAAATAATACGTAGCTGTTCTTTACTGCATTGATGTCATTTCCTCCTCAATACAGTCTTAATTTACCAAGTCACATTTTAATTTCCTTTCATTGGAACCCACTTTCATCTACCTGAAGGCAGATTTTGCTTAGCTTTCTGCAAAGTTTTCTTTCGGCTTCTGTACACAGAATCTTTTTTGTCTACATCGTAGTCAGCACTTGTACTGCAGTGCCTTAAAGCACTTTCACTCTTTCAGTATGCTTTTAATGCATATGTCAGGTGTATGTTCCTATTTACTTTTCATTAGCTTTATCTTTTCTCTGAACATCTATGTTGGGAAGGGGCTATCTGAATTAAGATTTTTTTTTTTCTCTCCAGTAATCAAGAGAACCTTATTGATAAAAGCTATATAGTCAAAGCCTGTTCTCATTGTCATTTTGAAGGATGGCAGATCTGCAGTTTCCCCTATGAAAAGAAATAAAATACGCAAAAGTGTGCTTTTGAACCCTCTCTACAATCACAAGTGTGGACAATTGCTCCTGTGTCACCTTGGGGGGTGTGGGAGGCTATTTTGTGTCAAATACCATGGGGGGTGTGGAAAGTTATTTTGTGTCTTCAGATATCTTCAATACTCAGTAAAGAGTATAGAATTGACTGATCGTATGTAGAGTCTCTTGATGATGACTTTTGTTTTGATCAGCCTTTTCTGCAATTTAATACTTCCCACATCTCCACTAAACATTTCATGATGGGCTGACCAAATAAAACCAGCTAAGATAACTGCACTTAGGCATCAAGTAATCAATACTTACTCCTGATGAACATGTATAATTACTAATAATAAACAAATTGTACTTATGTTTGTATGTTTTACTCTCAAGAATAAAGTAATCACTTTTGGGTACCTTGAATGTCAGACTTAAAATTCTTTTAAGACAACAGACTGAAATCAAATAAACAATGGTGTGCAAATTATCTTGACAGGGTTCTCAGTAGAAAACTCTGGTGTTGGACATTTCTAAATTTACCAATCTATTCTTTTCTTAAGTGCCAAGAATGAAATCATATTAGAGGTAGCATGTGCTACCTAGAAAGACAAGTTTGTTCAAATTTACTTAGCCTTTCGTCTTTCTACAAAAATCCTAGAGCAGTGTTGGAGACGTGGAATGTGGAATGTGAGTGGAGAGCGACTCCCTCCAGGTTCTGTGTTATACTCACATGTTGCCAAAGTGCAAGCATCAAGTGTCTTGCTCTTGACATGGCATTGGTGTGCTGCTTTAACCCCATCATTTTCCTAATGGCTTGTTAAATCTCAGTGGGACTGACTTGTAATCCCTTTCCCCAGATAAAATGCTTTAACAAATAATTTTGTTTGTCGTTTAGATTGGAAGTATATTAACTTTGATTTTGCAGCTTAGGGCACATGCATGATCAGCATTCTTGAATTTGTATCCAATTTGTATTCACTTTGGACAATTTCTGCTGAACAGTGTATTTCAGTGTATCTTTTTGTAGTTCTGAAGTTGATTATCCTTTTCAATTCGATGTTCAGTTAAGTGCTCTTCAATGTGACAAAATTAAACCTTCAGAGTCTGACAGTAAATCAATATATGCACTCTTATTCCAGGGAACAGGTCTGACTGTTATGATGTTGGGGGTTGGGTAGTTTTCCTCACACACTAGATTCCTCAACCTAATTCCAGCTGAGTGTGTGCTCCCTGTTTGGACAGGCTCTGTGCCAAGTCATTCCACAGCAATCCCCGTTCCCCCTCTGGAGACTGATGTCCATTCTCTCCCCACTTGTGTCATCCCCCATGACATGAAAAACTGTAAACGACTGCTTGCCTCACAGACAGACTACATTCCTGATAAGCGTCTACTTGGGCAATTATTTCCGGGTCGAAGAGTGACTTTCTTTCTCTTGGTCCACCCCCCACCTCCCCCCTTTTCCCACTTTTTTTTTTTTTTTTCTTGAGAGAAATGGAAGAACCGCTGTGGTGACCCATGACTCCATAAAGAGTACAGCCTAGCATTTCATCTGTTGTACTTCTCCCGATTTTGTTGGATAGCAAAGCTCACAGCCAGAACAAAAGCACCAAAGTCAGTTCTCCTTACTGTAATCAGGCCCGTGTAAGAGTTCGCAATAAATCATTCGGCATCGTTCTAGAGGGCTATCGTTCTGAAAACAATAGCAGGGAAAAATGTGGGAACCATTACTTGCCTTGGTCTGCCCTGCTGTCTTCTCTTTTATGTCTGGCCAATGTGTGTGAGGGCATGAAAAATGTGTTTGATGAACCATTACACTTGTTTCTGTTGAAATACACAGCACATTGGCAAAGCAAGCCATTTCTGTCAGAGTAGATAAGATATGAACTGTGGAAAACATTTTAGGCAAAGATGAGCGTTATTTTAATAGGGCTGAGACAAATGCATCCGTCAGACAGGTCTCCGGATTTCAATTCTCTATAAACAACTAGACAGTAGACATTAGTAGACTCTTGTATTAGTTTCCCTTAATAGGTTCATACCTCCATGCTCCTCTTTTGTCTGATATACTCCACATTTTGTAGAGGGTATTGTTGTCGACTGTATGCTCCACCCATTTCAAAAGAGCAAGTTTTGCCTGTTTTAGTAGGGTCCCTCCTATTGCCTGGTGATTTAGTAGAAATGTAGAAAGCAATTATTTTTGTTTTTCACTTTCCCAGCCCTTATACTACAATTGCATTTGATGGTGTAGATTAAAACGCTAACTACTGATAGAATTTCTCTTATGTGTTTCATTTCTTGCTTCCCTAGGTGTAATGCTCTTATTTCTTCCACAGGTTCGGTCATGGACAGCCCCCAGCTCTCACCATTCAACTCTAAGAGTCCACTCTGCCTCTCGTCCTCCTTCCAGATGTCTACCCTCAGCCTTCCCGGCCAAGCCCCTTCACCCCTGCAAAGCCCCATCCTGAGCGAGGTGGGCAGCAATGCCAGGCTAGAGGAGGAGGAGGAGGGCAGGAGGAAGGTACACTGCTTATATGCCACCCTTCCACCCCCTACCTCACAACCCTTTTAAGAGTCTAGACCCATAAGAATCACCTACCTTGTGATTCACTATGGGCTGTTGGATTTACATCATTATAATTATAAAATGGAGAGGAAGTGAATTTCCCGTGTCACTGTATTGTAGAAAGATTGGAATTTCCTGATCATACGTTCGCTTGGGAACTCTCTGGCTTTGACACTAATAGCCCTCTTCTCCCTTAGAGATATCCTACTGACAAGGCCTACTTCATTGCCAAAGAGATTCTGACCACAGAGCGAACATACCTGAAAGACCTTGAGGTCATCACTGTGGTGAGCAGTACATTTCGTCCATGATCATGTATACATTCCAATTTGTTGGATGAATATATATCAATACTGTTTGTTTCTCTGCCACCCCCAGTGGTTTCGCAGTGCTGTGATCAAAGAAAACGCCATGCCAGAAGGCCTGATGACTCTGCTCTTCTCCAACATCGACCCCATCTATGAGTTCCATCGAGGCTTCCTCAAGGAGATAGACCAGAGGCTGGCTCTCTGGTAGGTGCTTCTTCACTATTTCTGTGTGTGACAAACTATAGCAAAGCCACTGATGAGATAGCAATAGAGACTACATCTGCAAAAATGTTTGTTTCCCCAGGGAGGGGCGCTCTAATGCTCATGTCAAAGGGGACTACCAAAGGATCGGGGATGTAATGCTAAGGAACATGTGTGCTCTGAAGGTGAGACTTGTACTGGCCAGTAGAAAAGTTCCTAACTAACATCAGCTGTCCGTTACATATTTGGCTATATAGACAGGATGTAAAGTAGACAAGTTACATGTCTTGAACTGTGTCCTGTGTGCTTGTTGACTATAATTCCCAGCAATTCACCAGCTACCTACAAAAGCATGATGAGGTGTTAACAGAGCTGGAGAAAGCCACCAAGAGGCTGAAGAAGCTGGAGACAGTCTACAAAGAGTTTGAGCTGCAGAAGGTCTGCTACTTGCCCCTTAATACATTCCTGCTCAAGCCCATCCAGCGCCTCATGCACTATAAGCTCATCCTGGAGAGACTGTGCAAGCATTATCCTCCTGCCCACCGTGATCATGACGACTGCAAAGGTGAGACTCTACATTTAATTCACCAGTAGAGCACCTAAGTCTCTAAAATAATGATAATGTTGATAATCTAACACCACTTCAATGTTTAATTGGCTGTGTCACTTAGGTCACCGCTGTAGCCATGTGGTCAACAATGCAACAATGCTATTTTGGGTGCTAATAATTTATGTTTCCATACAGAGGCCCTGAAGGAGGTGGCTGAGATAGCCACTCAGCTCCAGAGTAGTCTCATTCGACTGGAGAATTTTCAGAAACTGACCGAGCTGCAGAGAGACCTGATTGGTATAGAGAACTTAACAGCACCAGGCAGGGTGAGTGCAATGACGGGGAGCAAGAGGTAGGGGGCACTGAGAAGTAGAGTAGAAATGTAACGTACCTAATCAGAATTTTGTTTTTAGGAGTTCATACGAGAGGGCTGTCTGTACAAGCTCACCAAAAAAGGGCTACAGCAAAGGATGTTTTTCCTGGTGAGTAGAAAAGTGTTCTTTCTGCTCAAGCTGTAATAAAAGCTGGAACAAATTAAATTCATGGTTTTTGATTAATTGCGCTTCTTAATATCTCTGTTAAGAAATATTTTCTTTTCAGTTCTCAGACATGCTCCTTTACACGAGCAAAGGTGTAACAGCGACCAATCAATTCAAAGTCCATGGCCAGCTGCCCCTTCATGGCATGATTGTGAGTAGAAGGTCTAGTTCACCTCTTCTAACCCTTGTTTCAGGGTCAGTCTGCATCAGTCTTATGAAGATCCCTCTAGGGCTCTGGGTGCACTATCAGAGGATCCAGTGTTGCAGCCAATATCTGACAGATACCTGTACTTGGCATTGAATTTTATTACCTTTTAACTGTGGCTTAGAACACTGAGGATTGAATCAAAATATTCACACTACAGCTTTTCATGACAGTTTTTATTGAGAGTGAGTGATTCTTTCCTCAACGTAAACGCAGCTTAAAATTCCCCCATGTTCCCCCCTGCTGTATGGTTGAACTCAAAGTTATTCTAGAAATGTTTAGATCTTAAAGTACTCATGGTTAATGTTACTTCATTTTTTGGCACTCAAAGTTGCTTAGTCAGGTTGAGGAAAAGCAAAGCGAACAAAATAGTCTGCAGGATGAGGCGGGTGTAGGCCAAGATGTTAAACACAGAAGTGGTCTATAGCAACTGAACAGGCAGTGCATTGAGAAGGCAGGGCCTGGGTCTCCTAACCTTGCATGTCTCTGCTTTACTCCTGGCTGCAGCTCATAGTGCTGGATGCACCGGTAAGTACTCTGAGCAATGCCAGCTTGGATGCCCAAACCCCACTCTTTGTCTCCCATGCTTGTGTAGACAAAACAACAAAAAAAACATACCTAGCAGATTGCTCAAGACGAGGAATCAAGTCCTTTCCTGCCACAACCATTTAGGAGTGTATATAAGGCCAAACCACGTACATTCTCATGAACTCGCATGAAAATGATGAACCTTAAGGAGGAGTAAAAGGGGAAGATTTGCAAGGTCATGTTTAAAAATGTCATTAACATTTTTTAAATTTTAACAATTAACTAAGCAGATTCATCACGTAGGGCAAACCAACTGAGGCACACTGCCTCAAACTGCCCAACCATGTATTGACGGCAGTTTAGTAGGTGTGTTTTGGTCTTAAAACCTGGATACTGATAGGAGGCTAAGAGTGTCAGCTTGTGAATGAAAGGAAATTAACCCATGCTGGTTTACGGTTAGATATAGATGCCCCAGTTAGAGGCTCTTTGGCAGGTCTTCCTTGAATGGATCCGAGTCATGTTTTCATTTTGTTCTCATTCAATCAGTTCATGAAACAATTCCAAGAGGTTTCGGTGTGTTGGCAGAGGCTACCTGTGTTATTTTGATAACCATTACAAGGCTGCAACTTTGTCTTCATTGACTGTGAATTTCTCTGCCCTTCATCTATAGGTAGAGGAAAGTGAAAATGAGTGGTCAGTGCCTCACTGCTTTACCATCTACTCTGCTCAAAGGACCATTGTAGTGGCTGCCAGGTGAGCACGGATAAATGCACTCACCTTCTCACCAATTAGTTAAATTTGGTGCACTATTGGCCTATTTAGTTCTAATCTTTCCTTTGTGATTTCAGCTCTAAAGTGGAGATGGGCAAGTGGATTGAAGATCTGAACATGGCTATTGACATGGCCAAGAAGTCGCAAGAGAAATCCAACATCTTCCTTGATGCTGGGCTAGGTGATCGCTCCAACCGTAAGACCTTACATTGACCTCAGTATTGTTGATGCTTATCAACTACCTGTTTACTCTGCATACTGAAAAGTGTGAGTGAAGGAGCATCTTTTATGCATTATTATGTAGCCATGTTATACTTTACTTTGCCTTAAAAGAAAAGGCTTAAAAAATGTTGCCTTGGAACATATCAACTATCCAGATACAGCTTATCCCTTTCCTCCACACAACGTCCTTTCCCTCCTTCTCCTTACTTCCTCCCTCCTTCCTCAGGGTCATCTGATGAGGTTTCTCTGGAGCAGGAGTCAGAGGATGATATGCACTCCTCCCGTACCTCACTGGATAAGCAGACGCACCACCGTGCCAACACAACTATGCATGTGTGCTGGCACCGCAACACCAGTGTGTCTATGTCTGATCACACCCTAGCTGTGGAGGTACTCCTCCTCTGCCCACATTAAGACACACATGCACATACACACACATTGAATATATATGCAGAGGCACACAGACCATGAGAAATGTTCCCATATTGCGTGTAAATTTGCACACACATGTAAACGTCGTTGGTCATCCATAACTACTGCATTAGTGGTGGTGGGGGAAAAAAACCTTGCTCTGGGGTCCATCATGGTGTTTCATTTCCTTATCCTATCCCTTTCATTTTACTTGAATCTCTCTTCTCTCATCTATCCCTAATGTCTGATAATGCCCTGCGTATTTTGTTTCTACTGCTTTTCTGAGGTGTTTATCTAACGCTTTGATCCTCCTTAGTTCCTCTTGTTTTGTTCTTGATAATTTATTTTATCAAAAGAATATTAAAGATGTGCATGCAAGAAGCATTCTCACATGATTCTCTGACACTAACATTCTCACTCCACAGACCTGGAGGAATTTCTAACTGGTCTTTCTTTCCCCCTTCTGACACTCAATGCTAACATACTAACACATTGTTTTCCTCCTGTCCTCTCTTCTCTACACACTTTCTGTCTCTTGACCCTCTCAGCCTTCTGCTCTCCAGCTGTTTCACCAGAGCTTCCTCCTCGTTATCTCCTTGGTCAGGGCCAAAGACCCAACACCATCACACACGTTTGCTGGTACCGAAACCAGAACCTTTCTCTCACTGATTACCTGCGCATGAACCAGGTACCAGAGCCCCACGGGCCATGACAGATTACAAGGAGAGGTGCAACGATTGCACTCACTCCCTGCAGCCTCAGTACAAAATGTCTGGGTTGGCATCCACAGATTATGGGCTTATTAATCACTATCTGCACTGCATTAACACTCAACAAACCTAAGTAATTAGTGAACCAACCAGCCACTTCCTCACAGCCACAAATCACTGACCATTATACATCATAATAATCCAAAATGTTTAATTGGCACTGCATAACCTTTTTTCTTTCTGCTCTGTCCTCTTTCTCAGAACCAACTCTCAGGCTATCTCCTCAGGAAGTTCAAGAACAGTAATGGCTGGCAGAAGCTCTGGGTTGTTTTCACCAACTTCTGCTTGTTCTTCTACAAGACTCACCAGGTAGCCTGCTGATCCTGAGACTCCCAATCTGATCTCTTGTGTTTTATCATTGCTGCTAGGACAAAATCCCATTCAAACACATGCCTGAAGTGAGAGGGTTGTATTCAGAGGTGACTGTTCAGTTCCCCCCCTCTGTCTTTCCAGGATGACTTCCCATTGGCCAGTCTCCCATTGCTAGGCTACACAGTCAGCACCCCAGAGGAGTCTGACAGCATTCACAAGGAGTATGTCTTCAAGCTACAGTTCAAGTCCCATGTTTACTTTTTCCGGGCAGAGAGCGAGTACACATTTGAAAGGTACATAAAGTTGCGTTACTTATGTATAACATTCCAACAATTATCAGAACATTCTTTCCCACTTCTTTTTGAGGTCATGTAGTAATGGTGCAGTGTTTTAAACCTGTTCCTCTGTCTGTAATACTGCATGCTATCCGCTCTTTGCAGATGGATGGAGGTGATCAAGAGTGCAGCTAGCACTACAGGCCGGATGAGCCTGCTGATACCCAAAGGCCCCATGGAGATTAATGGAAACTGAACTAAACATCTAGGTCTAGAGGCTGGGCCTCAGACATTCAGAAAGACACTCTTCTATCTCTCTTCCTCAGTGTCATAATTTTTTTGGGGGATGTGGACGATAATGGCTCAATGGCAACTGGAGACTAGAAGACGCTGCCAGTTTTCAAGTGTTAAGATTTTGTGCATTTTCTCTGCCTGAGGATTCTATTATAATGGTCTGTGCATTTCTATTTTTATTGAACAGTAGTGTAAAGGATAACATTTGTTCCAGTTTGCAAGATGTAATGAAAGGGAGGCATGTACATAGTGGTCACAAACCAGTTTTACTATTGTAGTACTCAATCAAGCTGTTTATAACATAACACTGATATTGGGAACTACTGTAATATGGGACCAACTCCAAAACAAATGGCTTAGACCTGGTGCTTGGTGATCACTCTCAATAGGTTTCCTGAAGGACTCTCATCTCCTCAGCACACAACGACTGCAGCATTACAGGGTATACTTGAAGGGAGTAGTGCACTATGATTGGAGTGAGGATTCAGACTAGATATACAGCATGTGGAAATGAAGGTCCTTATAGGAAGGTAACTGGTATTTGCCCAGCTGCTGGCAAATACCAGTTACCTTCATCCTGCTTTGAAGGAGCCATAGGTGTGAGATGAAGCGATGGTAAAATGAATGAGAGCAGAAAGTGAATGGGATGTTGTCATGAGTTTAGGAGTAAAAGTGATCTGTTTAATTTTGCGAGAGCTATGGAATGTTTTTTGAGTGTTGAGGAATTCATGCCTATTTTAGGACAATGGCACAAGTATTAAAGTTGGTTGAAAGTCCGCTGTTTCTTTTGTTACTTCTGGCAGACAAAATGCATGTTCCTGAGAGTTTCAAGAATAGACCTGTATGAACTGTAGTATAAGCAGTATTTATTTCTCAAACCAATTTGTCAATTTAATCTGAAGCCAGTCCAGTTTTGGGGGGTGTATTTGCCTGTTAATAAAAAGATGATACAATAGAAAAAGGGGAGTTCACATAGCAAGACGATTAAGTAGAACAGCTAACAAAAGGAAAAATCACTGCAGCTCATGATTAATTGGAAAGGGAACTTACTCAACGACTTACTCAAAATTTCAAAGCTAAGTTACCTTTTAGGCATTTTAACCGATCTTTGTAATTTTGCCCATTAGTCCTGATTAGTGAGACAGAGCTTTGTTTGGTGCTACACTCACTCTTTAATGTCCTTGTGTGCCATCCTTGGCGTCTTCATTTATCCTGTTTTTGTTATTTTGCATGGGGATGGTGACTTGGCAAAATGCTATGCAGTGTTTATTCTAGTATCTGGCCAAAAGTTACAGATTTTATTTCCAATAACACAAAACTGAAGGACATATCTGAAAACAAGTCGTGTTATAATTGTATTTGGTGATAATGTCTTGCTGTGTGTAGGAGGATATTAGACCATGGAAGCTGGGTTATGGGAGATCTAGCTCGGAGCTCGGGGCTAACAGTCACTAAATAACTCCTCTTTCTCAATATGTAGTGCACTACATGAAACCATGGTATTACTTTGTATATTTTTTATGAAGACTGGAATCTTTACCATGTGTGCGTGCGTGTGTGTGTGTTTTGAGGAGCCAACTGTATAGTCCTACCTACACCTCCACTGCCTCTGGAACTGTAACAGAACCTGATGATAGAGGGCATCTCTAAACCAGCTTAAAGTCTCTCCGTAGAAGAGACATGCACCACTGGCTCTGTTGCACCGTTGAAACGTATGTTACTCCTATTTATTGTGTAGCAGGGCATCAGGGCCATGCTCCTGAATGCACTCATGTAGTCTCATGATATTGCATTGAAAACGTAACAAATAAACAGAATGTTTGGGTCGCAGTTTCTGTGTCCTTGTGCTGATTCATAAAATGTATTGTATATTACATGTTGTGTATTATAGGCTTTACTAAAACATTTTGTTGGTAGAGGGAACAGTGACATTTGCAGACATTTGCTTTAGATTATTTTCCAGAATAAGTTCCAGGGTGCCTGCAGGTCCTGAAAACTCAAGGCCTTAAATGATCTTGAATACATTTAAATTAAATAGAGCATTTTAAGTCTTGAGTTTAGTTTTAGAGGTCTTAAAAATTGGTGTGCGGTTGAGTTTTATTTCATTCTGGCATCAAAAAGGTATTAAAAAGTTCAATTTCAGTTGATGAAACTTGGAGTTGTTCTCATAATACACCCTGTATTATAAAAACTCCAATTCATAGATTACTAAAAGGAGAAGCACAATGATCATGGCCTCAGTGCATTTAAAAATGTTCTGTCTCCATCTAACGATCATATATGAGCATAGCGCTTGGAGAGAAAGGGATGTTTATGGCAATTATGGCAATTGGAGTATAGGAGAGGGGATGTGCAGTACTTCTGCAATAGATGTTGGGGAGTGACCACTGTTCTGACTGGAGTGGGTGGAGTAATGGAGCCGAGACCGATACTGCAAGGAGGAAGTGATGTGTTGGGTTTGTGTAAAAATAAAAAGAGTTACAGTGTGGGAATGTATAGAGCTCAACACTGGTATCAGATCAGTAGGGCACCTCCTTCTGTGCCTCTTTGTCCCAGTGTTCCAGATTACATAAAAGTACAAAATGTGCGTGCCTCCCTTTCATTTCTACACAGCTCTCTGACAGAAGTCTAGCAATAGGATTTCATCTGTCAATATACCCCATCTCATTCTGCTCAAACTCTGAGCTTTATGACTAACTTGTTGGAAAATAGTGTTAATGCAATCCATTCATCAGCTGGAGGGACATACCTGAACAAAATCAATACGTTGATTGTTCAATTCAAAACAGTGGTGTTGCACCAGCCTATCATCTCTAAATCTATTGCTTCCTACAGTCTGTGTAAGACTAGAGGGGAAATGAAGGTGTTTTCTTGTCATTTTCTAGGTAGAGTCTACAGTACACTAGCCCCAAGCTAACATACTGTCTGAATATGAGTAGGCTTTCCAGGCAACTGTTGACAGGGAGTGGGTGAATTAGGTGATTTCACAACACCACTGCAATTTGAAATTTATACATTACAGTAATTTAGCACATGCTTTTATCCAACACAACTTACAAGTTAGAGTTTTTACACTACATGGGGATTGAACACACGACCCTGAGACTGAGAGGCTCACGCTCTACCATCTGAGCTGTCCGGGCCAGACTTTAGATAGATAATAAAGGGGAAATCTAATTTTGTCTTTAAAATGTATATGTTTTGCTTGAGACTTCTGTGCTGGAAAGCTTAACAATTCAGTTCAGATAGTGTGAAACGAAGGTAAATGATCAACATAAACCAGAATAGAATTTGTCATCATTGGCTGTCTCAGAGATGCTTACCTGTCTATTACCAGGGAACTGACTATCTGGTGTGCAGTTACAAAGGGCATTCCTCAGACATGTCCAAACAACCGCAAGCAGAGTGGGTGGGGTGGCTTCTTATAAGTGCTAATATCACATGTCTGCCAAGGAAAAACTGTTAGGGAGTGGAGAAGGTGTGTTCTCATGGCAGTTGTCATGGCTCTGCAGTGCCTCAACATTGGCTGGCTTTGGAACTAAGCTTGCCAATAGTTGTGACAACCATCTTGTTTAGAATATGTTTCTGCTTGTGTTTTTCTGAGAATTGCCTCTTACTAAAATAATGAAATGCTTGAATTGCCTGAGCACAGCACGGCCAAAGGGGCCATTTCTGGAAGGCATTGAAATTATTGTTTCTTTTCATTTGGGGATCAGTGGCTACAGCTTTACAATGCAGTGAAAAGTGAAATGGGATTATACCCTAAAGGCAACAGAGAGCCCCACTGTGTCGTTTTCATAGTTCCTTCTCGTCTTCTATCAGTTGTGGACTTGTTGAGTGGTTTCTGAGAGTGAACTCATGGTTTGGGCAACACTCCCAGTTTTAGATATTATTCCTAGATGGAGTATAGTTCAAGGTGTTGTTGAGTAACGCAACAGTCAGCAGTTCCACATTTAAAAAAAGAAACAAAAAGAATTTGTAATTCTGACCTTAGCTTTTGCAGACAAAACAAGGTAAATCAACAATCAACATAAAAAAATAAGCAACAACATAATGGTATAAAAAGCGTAAAGTAAAAGAAGTGTCAGTGGTGGCCTCAGCCTTGGATGGATACATCATGTGGAGTGTTTTGTGACTGATGCACAAATTTGAGTGATCACATCACAGACATAACAACATCACATTTCTACATGTGGACTTTGAGTTTCCCAGGCTAGCTTAGTGTAATAATGTAAATGCTTGAAAGCTTTCATCAGTTACAGTGGTCCAATCTTAGGAGACCATTAACCCTCTGGTGCACAACCCCAGTAGGCCTGTTGCTTATCATTGCATTGTTTAATCATATTCAGGGTATTTTGGATATATCTTGCTTTTGATGCTCCCAAATCATGATTTTCATTTCTCCCCCTTTTTTTCCTCATTCCTACCCCAAGTTTCTATGAGACGGTCTGTATATTCCCTTACATTGCATGGGTTTATGTCACTCGCGTTCCTTCTTTGAAATCATTGTAATTCATAATTCAGTATTCAAAGTATTGTTTAAATAACATTTTCTGATGTTCACAAATGTTTGTTTTCATTTTTACCCTTTAAAAAGAAAAGCTTAAGTGGAGATTTACTGATTCTGTGCAGACATGCCCATAATAAATTGAGTTATTGATTAACAGATGGAATACTATTCGGTTATGACGAACATACTTACTGTGTGTGCGTGTGTGTGTGTGTTTGTGTGTGTGTGTAGAAGTGCCTTTGAGAGATTGAATGCTATTTGCACTGAAAACGTGCATCATTGTCTGTCCATCATAGAGTTAAGAACGTTAAGGCGGGGCCTGTGGATCTGCTCATCTCCGCCTTTGGACTCCACAATAAGTGTCCTTAGAAGGAAACGCTGCCAGGCTGCAGACTGAGGAACATTTTTGCGCCTAACCTAGAATGGCAGTAAATCCTTACTTTAGTTTATAAAATTCAATAATCAAAAAACGACGCTTTTTGGCCAGTGGCAAATGAAAAAACAGCCTGCAGACGTATACGACTATTTTAGGTGGGGCACATTGAACATAATAATAAATCCCCGGGTAAGTGTCACTTCATTGTAAAATATTGTACTGGAATGCAGTCTGCACTAATTGTAACTAGATGATGTTAAACTGTCCATATGTTATTGCCATCTAGAAGCGGCACACAGACTAACGAACACACAAATAACTTTTTTCGTCTATATATTATAGCTTTTTCTCGCCTGAATTTTGCTTTCTCTCCAGCCAGCCAGATTTAGATAAGATGGAGGTGTAGACTCGGAACTTCATCTCGGCTGTACATAGGTGTCCAGAAACGAAGTCTCACTCGTGCGAGTTACACGGGGCTGTCCTCAGAAATCCTCCTCTGCCAAGGGGGGTGGTGGGTGTAACTGCAGCAGGACCACCATCATCAGAGAGGTGGAGGCGGAGAGCCCCATATAGTCCGTGGCGGATGAGAGGGGCATGGAGATGTTGCGCCGCTCCTCAGTGTTCGCGGCTGAAGTGATGGAGGTATTTGATCGCTCACCCACTGACAAGGAGTTGGTGTCGCAGGCCAAGGCCTTGTGCCGGGACTATATCCACTCCAGGCTGAACCGTGCCGGGATAGGCTGGTCTAAGCCTGAGCACGGACTGGCAGCATCAGGTGGTACCCTTGGAGAGATATCGTCGGTTCTCCTCTGGCTGGGTAGGTTGTTAGATAGCCTATGGAGTGGGTCTAAAAACTATGATATTCTTAAAGGGGCCTATAGTGTGTCTGTGGTACTCAAAAGCGACTTTATAGTGATTTATAGTACTTTATGGTATATTGTTTAATCTCTTATGCCATCACTTTCTTCCTATAATATACTACGGTAGGCCTATAGTATCCCTCTAAAATGTATGTAAATACTGTTGAGTGGTTCCTATAGTGCAGTGGATCCCAAAATGGGGTCCGGGGTTTGGTGTTCCAGTGGATCCCCAGAAAAATGAGGAATAGTGTAATTTTACTGTCATGCCACTCCCTAGACGTTAGCACAATAAGAGCAGGATGGCTGTTGGGATCAGAGGTTTCACTTTACTAACTGACTATCACAAGTTAGCAGTTTAGACAGTTATGTGACTGTGTACAAAGTCATATCTAACAGGAAAGGACAAAATGTCAACAAATGTCAACAAATGGGGGTTTGTGGTTTAATGAAAAACGTTTGGGAACCCTTATAATGTAGGAACAGTTGATACAGAGGGTACAACCACTGAGCTTGAGAGGGTTACTTTCAAAATGGATTTGATAGATCACTGATTACCTGCTAAAATATGGGCCAGCACCTAATGTGATCAACTAGATCACTCCACATCAGTAAAGAAGGCTCAATCTGATCTCTATTAATTACTTGGATTTATTTGCACTCAACATCTGTATGATATGAAGTCAATTTCATTCAGTTAATAAGCATATTCAGCTGCCATGATCAACTAATTGATCACTGTAATCTGTTACTTTCCAACCCCGCCAGTGTATACCTGAGAAAGTTTACTTAACTAAACGTTAAATAAAGGTTGAATAAAAAAATTAAAAAAACTTAAGAGGCTTGTGAATCAAGGCTAATAGCTTTTGTGAGATTGTTATTCAGACAACCTCTGAAATATAATGACCATGCTATGGGTATTTACCAAAAGCACAAAGGCAGAAGCACCACAACAGCCAATAAAATATTCAGTTAAGTTTGACTTTTAATCAAGTTTAGCTTTTCAACTCTGTTGTTCTGGCCAGGTAATGAGTTGGAGTACCTACGTCCCAACATTTACCGCAATGTAGCGCGACAGCTCAACATCACAGTGGCGTCTGAGAGTGTGGTGTCTGATGCCTTCCTGGCTGTGGCTGCAGATATATTCTCCACAGGTAGGTCCACACCAAAAGTGATTCTTCTAAATGCATGCAGGCCCACTCGCAGGTACCAGCATCGGGATTTTGTCATCAAGTCTAATTCTGATCTACACAAACTTCGTCCTTTTAGGGATGTTCATCCTTTTGTATTTATCAGAAAGAAAGAACCACAGACCTTGAGGCAAACACATTGAAGATATTAAAAGCTAGGGGAGGCACAGGCTTCAGAAATAAGTGAGGTAAGATTAAAGTGCATTGTGGTCTTTACATTGATTTACGAGTGAGAGTAATAATGCTTCAGTGCAGAGGAACAAATAAAACTTTTTAAAACATTTTTTGTATACAGTTATTATATATTATATTATATATTATTTATATTTTATATATTATTATTATGCAGTATACAGACTTCAACTTTTGTTGAGGTAGAGGGGAAGAAACACACAGAGAGAAAAACTATGACAATCATGCCAGCCATTCCAACCTACGTTTTCATGTACACACCACTAAGACCATTGCATTCTTGAGTTGGTTCGAGAGAAGCTGTTTCTGTTATTATCCTTTTACAGGAAAGGATCTTGTGTAGGGAAAATGTTCAGCCCATATTAGGTTAAAATGTTCCTCAAGTGAGTGATCATTACGGACAGTTCGGACCCCACCCAGGGAGTTCACTCACGAACACCAACAGACTTTTTCCTCAGGGAATAACAAAGCATTCTGCTCCAAAGGTAATTACGAAACAATTGCAAGTCTAACAAAATCAGACAGTCTTTATTTTCTATTAGTTTCATTGAGTTCTTCATTATGTCTTCATTTGCACTGCAAACTTGCAACACATAATGCTAGAAGGTAGAGACTGTGGTTTGACTTCACTTTCAGTTTATTGTTGGAAATTCATCTCTCGGTGATTATAAATTTGGACATTAAGCTGACAGCCTAGACCTGTCACTGTCTGAAGAGGAAGTCATGGGCAGCAGTAGATTATAACCACGGACTGTGGTTATACAGTGCATAAGAACTCAGTCATACATGCCATGCTTTTCTCAAATAAGGCCCAAATAAACTAAAACTAAAAAAAACAACAATGAGGGGGCCGGAGAATTTGATTCTGATACATTTGATTCTTAAACCCGCATTTGATGTCAACATGATGTCTCAATGTGGGTCAAGGGGGCATATAGAATAAATGATTTGCTGCAGTGTGCATCTCACAGATAACCCACTGACTTGAGACTGTATGACTATATCTATTATTTTATGATGACTTCATGTAAAATGTTCAAGATACTCCAGCCTGGGAGCCTTGTACCACCATAATCAGTTAATGTGCCAAATTTTGGATTTTCTGATAATGATGCATTGCAGATTGCACTGAGTGAACTTGAATTGTGCACTCTCGTAAGTTGGACAATGCTCTGCAAAATGCACAGAATCCAGTGATACACAATTTGCCACAGTTACTCTTTAAAAAAATGAAAATGAAAATCATCGACTTCCAGGCCCAAAGCGCCTCTGTAACTTGAGTATATGGTCCACTTACATCCGAATTTGAAACATTAGCATCCTGGAAGTATGAAAATTGTTGAAAATTGTGGTTTGTGCATTGATAGAAAAAAGAAATGCGAAGCTTTCCTAAATCATAACTCGAAATACAGATCTATTTCACCCCAGTGGTTTACGAGCAGAACAATGAATTTCAGAGTTGAATTAATTTAATGAATCACTTTGTAAACAAAGCCGGTTATAGTATGACAGTGTTTTCACAGAGGGTACCATCCTGCAATTCCACATATGGCCTTTAAACAAAGAGAAACATGACCACCATTTATAAGAATTTGGGAGCTAAACGGATGACAGTTCCAGAAAATGGATGGGAGTGAGGCTTAATTTGTATGTGTTTGGCATATAAACACTATAAGAATAGTCTGAGGCTCTGACTTTAAATGGTTTGGTAGATAGAAGCTTTACTTAACATGTGAATTAAGTTTGAAAAATGATCTGCTGACTTATTTAATGAGGAATAGTGTATTACTATTGCATCGAGCCTTGTGTCTGGGCTTTCTTCTTTGTGGGGGAGATAGGAATGTTGACCTAATGCCTGGCTGCTGCTGGGGTTATATAACTCTTTCACCCATCTTAAAAGAGAGCTGCTGGCAGAGACATTCACCTCCTAAATCACACTGCAACTCCACAAAAACACTAGAGTCGCTCTGATAGGCTTTGTCTTTGTCACAGAGCCCTCAAATCCACAAATATTGGATTTTACAAGATGTTTTTAATGATCAGATAGTATGGTGTAAATAGGTCAGAGTATGTAGTTTTGAGTAAGCATTCAGTATATTTTGTTTTATTCATATAACAATCTTATAATTTGTGTGTCTCTCCCCAGGTGTGACGTGGGGAAAGGTGGTTTCTTTGTATGCAGTGGCAGGGGCCTTGGCAGTGGACTGTGTCCGGCATGGCCATCCAGCCATGGTCCATACCATTGTCGACTGCATGGGGGAGTTTGTCCGCAAGAGTCTGACCTCCTGGCTAAAAAGGAGAGGGGGCTGGGTAAGGGGAACTCCACTGTTGCTTATTCGCTTGTTTGTTTGCATGCATGTGTGTGTCTGGGTACGCATCAGTGCTGTTGCTGATACAGCTCTAAGGAGAGTGAAGTTAAAATATCTACCTAAAAGCAAATGTTTTGGATGATGATAAACATAATGCAAAATTCTAAATACGCTTTGTTTGTTTGATACCATATATTATCTGATGTATGTCAGATTCAACTTAAACGCACAAACATCAGCATCAGACAATGAGGAGTCTGTGCATCTTAACTGTGTGTGATTAGGTTTGTGTTGTGTTGTTGTCCCAGACTCAATTATAGTTCAAGTAAATCCTTTTCTAGTGTCATCTAGCCTAAAGGTACACGTGATGGCACAACAGGGCAATCATTTCAAAGGGGAAATGCATGAGGAACACACAGTGCCAGAACAGCTGACCCTTGTTAATACTATTTGAATTTAACTATTAAAATCAACTGCCAGACATGAACTTCAGACAGAAGAGAACATCTCTCTTCTGTGTAATCTTGTGAAGAGAACATCTGATATAAATTTGCAGAAGTAATTGTGCTCAAGTGGAGCTCAGGCAGAAAAAGAAACAAGGTCTGGCAAAGTGCCTCTGTCTATGCTCTGCACTGTTGGCAAGGCACAAAAACTGAACAAAGGCTCTTGTACCAAAACTGAAATGTCACATTTGAAGTGAGCATACAAAAATAATTAAAGACAACCATGCACTCGAATCTTGTCCCTCTGCCCTGTCGCTGTTGACACTGCGATTATCAAGTCAGTTTGCTTTTGCAGATAAGTAGGGTGTCGTAAAATGGAAGACAGCGCATTGTATAACCGGCCTCAAAAGCACAAATGAGGCGTCTATTTTCTAGCCACACTTACAATCTGATGTGTGAGTGTACTTTTTCTTCAGTGAGATGTCAACAGGTAGCACACCTAAATAACATTTTGGGATATGAAAGATTGTAGGCCAGAAGGTTCTGAAGAGGGCTAATGCATGGCATGACACTTGCTCTTGTTGTTTTATTGCCTATGAAAACCGTTTGCTGGTTATATACATAAGTAGGTTGTTCAAGTATGCATTGTTGAGATTACAGTGTGGGCTTTGGCTTTGAAATCACATATTTGTGGGCCAGTTGCACATCTTTTCACTGCAGTTTCCCAGGATGTTGTCAGAGCAAGAACGCATTTTGGATTTATGAGCTCTTCTCATCAACTTCAAACTCATACTCATTCATACTACAGCATATCTGCTTTAAATGTGACAAGCGTAATTTGTAGAATCAGATTCAATGGAATCATGACAGATTATGATCATTGAAGCGCTTAATGTGTATCTCCCTCTACATTCACAGGTGGATGTAACAAAATGTGTGGTGAACACTGATCC
Source organism: Monocentris japonica (assembly GCA_900323365.1). Taxonomy (NCBI): domain Eukaryota; kingdom Metazoa; phylum Chordata; class Actinopteri; order Trachichthyiformes; family Monocentridae; genus Monocentris; species Monocentris japonica. The sequence continues at coordinate 23,033 of OOFE01020462.1, read as the reverse complement.
CAGCTTCCGCTCTCATTGGCTGGTGTCTGCTGCCTGTGCCTGTGGACACTATCTGAAGGCGATGGTATTTTACCTCCTCCGAGAAAAGTGAAAGGCCTAGTCACACACTGGATTGTGTACAGTTGCTTTCAGTCACCAGCATACCACCACTCCACTAAAGCATCCACTGCTTTGGATATGTTTGCACTTGTGGAAGTTTGCACTGAGCCTCCATTGATGAACGCTCATCCCTTCACAGACAATGTGGACCGGCCTTGCCTTCCCTGCTTCACATGCTAGAGCGTCTATTTATTTGTTACTGGTTATATTATGACACACAATTGAGATGTTTAAATGTGAGTTCATTAGATCAACTACTGTAAATATTTTGCTGAATTGTTCTTCACCTGTGTTGTCTAGACAGTATCATTGGTTTCCATAAATCCTGGACAAAATGTCTATTTGAAAACACGGGGATTTCTTCTGTACGCTCAAATTAGATTGAATGCTGTCCTTCACAAAGAACAGAAACGCCTGGTTGTTGGCAGGGGTTGGGCTGCCCCTATAGGTTGAAAATGATAATTGTTCTGACATTTGAGTTGAGAATGTCCCTTGAGCTGAGACTAATGGACCTCTCACCTGGCTGGCACGTCTGATCATGATCAAATCATTTTCTTCTTACTCATATGAATGGATTCAATGGTCACATACGGTATGATTCGATATTAAGTGTGTGCACAATACTGCATATAATGCATCTGTATGTGTACATCTGTGTCTTTCTCCATTTCTCACTGTGAGGCAGTATGTGCTGTCTGGACTGTTTCTTATTATTTACTGTAATTACATGTTACAGTCTGTTTTCTCTCAGTTAGAGCACTTTGATACAGTTTCATTTTACAAGTAGAATTTATTCTGTGAATAATTTCACTTTTGTATGGCATGCATCACTGAGTATAGCACTGAGTGTTCAATTTGTAGACAACAATCACTCTCAGTGAACAAATACTGTCACAAGTAAGTATACACAAGTAAGTATATATCCTGGTGCCTGTACTACTGTTAAAGCATCGCATAGCTATTCCAATTCAGCAGGAGGTAAATAAGCAGTCACGAGACATATGACACGTTTATGGTTATATTTACAGAAAGTCAAATCCTGCCATGTTTCGTTGATCTTCATAGCATGTGCGCAACATGGCCCACTGAGGGGACTGTCACACTGCAATTCCAGATCTGTTAAAGCATCATTCATGCAATAAAACGATCCCTCCGCCCAAAACAGAAGATTTGATTGGATGCTGTAAGAAAGACCCACCCTCTTCCGCATTCCGCAGCAAAGATTCCCTTCCCATTGGTCAGGTGGTTTGCAGTGCAGGACACAACAAACAAGATAGGGTGAAGACCGTCGGGATGGATGCAGGTAGGCAGGATTTTTGACCAAATAACTCGGGTTTTCTTCCCTTTTAACAGCTACGTTAGCCACAGAATATTCACAATATGGGTAGTATATACTTGGCAACAAATCTCCAACTCTGTCATGAAAATATAACAAACTCCAATCGTCAATCCAAGACACAGACCCCCTATTGCTTTATTTAGCCCCTTTAACGTTAGCCTGCTAACGTGATGACTAAAGCTAACGGCTGGCTAGCGTTAGCTATGTGTCATTAGCTTATCTTGTGTCTTGTGGATTCTTCGTACTGACAGCTAACTGGACAACTTTCTAGCCTGCTATATAGCGGGTATCCAGATGTCACCCATGGTTGTTCTTCTTGGGCTGCTATTACGCTATTGGCAGCCCACTGTCTGTCCTTGGTTTGACTGTTAATGCTACGCCCAACATGAGACATCCCAGTTGATGCGCTGTCACCATTAGAGTCATTAGGCTACCATTAGCGTGGGGAATGTTATCACTTCTGGTATCCCAACCCCACAATTCAATAAGGTTGATTTAGGTAACAATACTCAATAGTAACTATAGATATTGAGCAGCCTTTCTCTTTCGTAGTTGACACTACTCAGCGGCTAGTTCCAGCTAAACAGTTTTTAGCTACGTTAAATCTATGCCCCCGTACTTTATGAACCCTTAAAGCACACAACTGCTTTTTTTTTTATGATGGTTTAAGTGTCCAAGCTAACTACTGGTAACCAGACAGGTAGCTAGTTAACGATCTCTTGATTTCTCTTGTTATTGTTTGTTTTTCTTATGAATATAACACTACATTATAGAAAAGTTTTACTCAATATTTCATACAATAAAATGTCAGGCGTCAGTAGTATTTTTCAAAACCGAGCTATGTTCACCGATTGCTGTGCAAAATGTTATACCTGGCTATGAGCCCAATCCTAATTGCAATGAAAAAGTCTACAAATAGAGTCCATTATTCTGATGGTCTTAGACGCTGCTCTAAGGACGCTTGAATGCCACATACAGTAACTGTTCCCAGTCAAACGACGAGGGAAGTGAATTTAGGAGTGGAAACTAACGAAATTACTTTTTGTGGTGACCATGATTATTCAAAAATTATTATATATAACAAATTTGTCAAATGATGTGAGATACTTCATTGATTCCTGTAGGGAAATTCTCCCTGCACTTGCATATGTGGTCATAGTGCAAGTTCAGCTGCAGAACAGTTTCCCTGGAGCTAGTAGGGATTTAGTTACTTACTCCAGGACACTTCAACTAGGTGAATGCCTGCTGGCCCAGAGGCTTGAACCCAGGCTCCCCCAATTGAAGGGTGGTCTCCCTACTCACTATGCCACTCTGCAGCCAAGTCTCAAGTTTGTCAGGGCAGCTTGTGGACACTAATGTGGACACTAAATTCTGATGGAAAAGTGAAGTAATGGTTAGCAAAATGATAGTGAGGGTGCTCTCCCCTTGGTAGATGCTTCCCTCAGACTCATGGTTGATGACTTCTTGTTTTACAGCTACTTTGACATATGACACACTTCGCTTTGGAGAGTTTGAAGATTTTCCTGAGACCTCAGAACCTGTGTGGATCTTGGGGAAAGAATTCAATGCACTCACGGGTAGGACTGTAGAATATGTAGTGCAGTCGTCATAGTGGTGCGAGTGTGTGAGAGAGATACCAGTCACTAATACCTGAAATCATAACAAGAATACACTTGTGGTTGTGGATGTATTGTCACATGCTGATTTATGCTCTTCATTTAGAGAAAGATGAGATCTTGTCAGATGTTACTTCACGACTGTGGTTCACATACAGAAAAAACTTCCAGCCAATCGGTAAGTTAAGGCAGCTAATGTAGGCTTTGTTGAGCCATATCAACTCTTTTTGAGTATTGAGTGTTGACTAATCTGAGATTGTTCATCTACTTTCAGAGTGTATCTTATTCATGACACTTGAATGTGTTACAGGGGGGACAGGACCAACATCGGATACAGGTTGGGGATGTATGTTACGGTGTGGCCAGATGATCCTTGGCGAGGCTTTGGTCTGTAGGCATTTAGGCAGAGGTATGACTCCTTTGAAACTACATTGATGCAGTCAGCTCTGATCAGTTGAGATATGACAGCAACAAGACTAGCGTACCATAGACATAACCTTTTAAGCAAGTGACTTGCAACACTGTCTGGCACAGATTACTGTGGACTCTGGAGTGAGCAGACTCTACCATAAAGAGCTTGTTATAAGCAGACTTGATAACTGAGTATTTGTTTATCAGACTGGAGATGGGACAGAGGCCAGAAACAAAGAGAAGAATACATCAGTATTCTCAATGCCTTCATCGACAAGAAAGACAGCTACTATTCCATCCATCAGATTGGTAAGCACTGACTGTCAAACCTATCCATTTATGACAAAGGCCTGCTCTGATAATCCTGAAATAATTTCTTTCAAATTGTCCTTTTTCCTAAATACTGCAGCCCAGATGGGAGTTGGAGAGGGAAAGTCCATAGGCCAGTGGTATGGACCAAACACAGTGGCCCAGGTTCTAAAGTAAGTGCTGCTGCAGCAGCTGAATGTTACACCCGTCCCCAGATCATGACTACATTGAGATGCAGTGAGTCGCCTGAGGGTCATACTTTTACTGTCTTGTCTCTTTTTTTTACTCTCCCTTGATAATATTCCACTGTCAGACAATGAAAAGAAGAGATACGATACTCACAGGAGGTTGGGAAACCATTTGAAAAGTGTCCTTCAAATGTGAGTGGCTCAGTGTGCTGTCTTTCTCTCAGGAAACTGGCAATGTTTGACTCGTGGAGCCGATTAGTTGTACATGTGGCAATGGACAACACTGTGGTCATCGAGGAGATCAGTGAGTCCAGTTGTGTTACTTGTGTTATTATCATTAAATGTCATTACTGCACTTGTACTATAGGTTCAGCTGTGGTCTGTGCAGACATGGGTAGAGTCCACATACATGTTTACAGTTATAGGTAGCATCACTTTAACTAAATCTTACTCAATTACAGGACAAAGTTCCAGGCAGGGATAAAAATTGGGGTAAATAGGGTCAAAATGAATTTAAAAATTCTGTGTTGTATAAATATAAATGGTGTTATGTGCAAAGCTTCCATGAAATGGATTATTTTGGCAAAGTGAGAAATATTTTGAGAAGGGATTCTTTGTCGCTGATAATGCAGATGAATTCAATTCAATCTTTATTGTTCCTCAAGAGAAAATTGTTTTATTGTGCGGTTTACCATTAAACTGCACAATAAAATTCATAATAAGAAACAAGATAAAAACATACAACATAAAAACTAAATAAGTCATACATTTATATATCATCAACATCAGTTGATAAAACTATACAAGGAGTCAGTCGCTCAATGTAGTGCAATAAAAGGTCGCTCAGTGCAGAATACCGTTTTTATACAGGCACTGTATAGGTCATGGCTTTACCACACGTGTATGTGCATGTGCATGTGCATGTGTATGAGTTAAATGCTGCTGTACTGTCTGAAATCCTACAGATTGCATCTGTTTTAATCTCAAAGCAAAGTTTGCCATCAACAACAGTTCCCAGATATCTATAGTTGTTCAGTTTCCTTGCCTTTTATTACAGAGGTGTTTGGCAATGGGTTGTAAGTTTCTAAAATCCATTGCTTCAGCCCTAACCCTTTTTGTTGGCCTGTTCAAACTGAAGCTGGTAGCCATAAATGGAGTCATGGTCAACCTCAACAACCTCAGTCAAAATGCACCACTTAGCACACAAAAAGATGTGACAACATGGGAATGGAAAAGTATTGTAACCATGAGCTGAACAATGGAATGAAATGGTCATCATCAAAACTCATGAATGGTAACCTGAGGGTACAGCAGGGACAGTGGTGGTATTGTATAGTAAAAGGTATGTTTTTAGATCATATGTGCTGGACTAACCGCACAAGCCACAGTAGAGTGTTGCTACTCACTCAAGTAGCTATACCACAGCTGTTACAAAGTGTTTATGTCCATCTGTGTCTGGTTAATGCTTTTGTTATTTTTTCACTGCAGAACGACTGTGTATGCCTTGGCTGGACTTTGGAGGAGCCTGTGCTGAACCAGAAGGAGTCGGGGGGTTGAATGGCTGTCTGGAGGGGGCCTGCGCCCTGGCGGAGGAAGAGACAGCCCTCTGGAAACCTCTTGTCCTACTCATTCCCCTCAGGCTGGGCCTGAGTGATATAAATGAGGCCTACATCGAAACCTTAAAGGTGAGATACTTTGAGATGTATATATACATTGTAGAGTTATTATAGTAACTAAAGATAGTTTATTCATCTCATAAGTTTTCTATGGGGGAAAATGGCCACAAACTATCACAATATAAGTGTGGTGATGCTTCAGCTACTAGCACCAAACTATTCACCCAAATATACAAACATGGGCAATGTCATCGGAAACGTGATTTACTAAATGTCAATCAGAAATAGTTTTTCTCTAGTTTCCTGGGTCACACCTGTTTACAAATTAGTGTGGGATGTCTACAAAGTACTTATGTATTTCCGCATTGCCCTTGTGTAAAACATGGACATCTGCTCCACCTCCTCCTCTCTGCAGTTGGGCAGGAGAAACAAATCTGCATGGGTGACAAAAAACTCTGCCTCAGAACAGGCTGAAGAACCCCCTTGAGATACAACCACTACTTGAATTAAATTGAGGCAAGTTCAGTCATAGCTGGGGTCAGATAAACCCTCTTATTGTCTCTGTTCACAGCAATGCTTCATGCTGCCTCAGTCCCTGGGCGTTATTGGGGGAAAACCCAACAGTGCCCATTACTTCATTGGTTATGTCGGTATGTTGAGTCTCTGTTAGTGAAAATAACACTGAAGTGCACTGCAAGCAACTCATGCTTGCCACTTGAATTTTACTTTCAACAAGAGAATAAAGTGGTTGTCAACATGTTTGTCTCCTTTTCAACCTTCAGGAGAGGAACTCATCTATTTAGACCCACACACCACCCAGCCTGCAGTGGAGCCATGTGAAGACGGCCAGGTCCCTGATGAGACATACCATTGTCAGCACCCACCCTGCCGCATGCACATCTGTGAACTGGACCCATCCATCGCAGCGGTAGGAACGCCAGGGAGGGCAATATAAGGCAGAGCTTTGTATCTCAAACTGAAGGCAACATATCACAAACAACACTAGCAATGCTAGTTGGTGTGTATGATTACTTTCTTGTTTAGTGAAATGGGTAAAAGCGAACCTTATAAATAGTCCACTTCTATAAATACAAAACTAATCCACCAGCACGTTGCTGTTGTAATTCAGAGATTCACTGAAACATCATGCATGTATATTTTTAAAGTTTCATGAAAATCTGAAATAATTGGCCTCACTAACCTTTCTTGTGCCTAGTTAGTGTGGGACCATCTTCACAATGTAGAGCAGTTGACTTGAATCTGAAAAATGAATGTAAAAAATCAAACACCGGTCTCCCGCACTGCCACCATACATATAGTGGTGAAAAGAAATAATTTTCTTTAGTCCTCATACGCTTGCTAATTGAATTGTACAAACTTTGCACAACTTTGACCGTCAATCTATGATGGACCTCAACTTGGTTTAGACTAACCTAGGTCTGCATGGCCATATTTCACAATGTGCTGCTGTGGGTGCATGAGTACCAGCCACTGCCATTCTTTTCTATGGACATGTAGTGACTCTGTGAGTTTGGGACGTTGGCTCTTATAGGCTGACCCCCCAGGGTCCTGCAATGACATCATACTTTTCCAGTGATGGAAAGTTATGCCCAGCTATATCCAATGAAACTGTCTATTAAATGTGAATGTAAGCAGGCTGAAGCTTATTTGTTTGTTTACAGGGTTTCTTCTGCAAAACAGAGGATGAGTTTGATGATTGGTGTATGCGCATTCGGAGGGTAGGTCTCTACGATCCCAAACTTCTCTTTTGACTGTATAATAGTTAAATATAGGATCACTATCCTTTCAAAGGAACATCAACAGTATGAAATTATCTGCTCTATTTTCTAGCTGTCCTGCAACAGAGGAGGCTTGCCCATGTTTGAACTAGTAGACAGTCAGCCCTCTCACATGGTCAGTGTGGATGTCCTTAACCTCACTCCTGGTAAATACACTAAATTCTTATGTTTTTTTTTAGGGGGAAAGAAACATTCTTTTATGGACAATGCATTTTAATGACTTGTTTTCAACCTGGTGACCCCCTTCCCCCTCCTTGCAGATTTCTCAGACTCTGACAGGTTGGAGCGGTTCTTTGATTCAGAGGATGAAGAGTTTGAGATCCTGTCCCTGTGAGGAACATATGGACAATTAATTACTGTTATTGACAGTAGGCAAAATATTCTCTCTCTTCTCTGTATGAGAAGGGAAGCCAAAGGGGATGAAGATTACTGGTGACCTCTCGAGCCAGTGCAGCACCAATGGCGTAGTCATGTGTGTCACACAGCGTTCTTCTTAACAGCCTCTGAATGCTCTCTGTATCCAACATGGAGACTGCCTGGTGGGAGGCAGTAGCAGGAGCTCAGGATAAATTCTGTATGCTCATCTTCACATAATGTGTTTCCATTTGAGTCTTAACACTTTAAATGTTTATTTTGAAGTGATATGGTGCCTTTCCCTGACTCCATAAGCAGAATTGCCATAACAGTTTATGTTTAGACACAGAATGGTTCATGACACCCATGGCTTACGCAGTTTGTCACTAATATCTGAAGTCTAACAGCCTGTAATGAAACCAAATTTACTCAGATCTGCAGACGAAGTTGTATTAATTGTTCATGCAAAGTATCCTTGTTGAGCCTAAAATCTGTACACTAGTTGATTTGAAGATTATTTATTTACTCAACACTATGTAGACAGGTGAAAGAACAATAGACGTGTAATGGATAAGAGGATTAAAAAGTTAAAATAAAATCAAACTCTTGGACATTTGACAATAACATTTATCCTCCAAAAAAAAGTGAACGCACAACTGAGTCACAATCAAGTCTTTTTCCATTCCTACTCAACCAAACAATGTTAACTGAAAAGGAAAGTGTTCTACTGAAGAGGAATTTAATGGGGATGACGCCGTCCCCGGTCTGAATAAACAAGGTAGCCCGGACCGATCCAGGTTTACTTCCATAGCTCTCCAAGTGGCTGATTCTTCACTGTTTTGATGGCATTTATGCTGTGGGTTGTGATGTTCTTGTGCACATCCTCCACACTCTGAGAAGCATCTATTACCTAGGAGAGACCACTTGTAAGTTTAGATCATAAGACGTTTTCACTGATTTAAATAGCACAAGTTTGTGCTAATCCATAAGTCAAATGGTAACACAGTGCCTCATACCTGCCAGTTGACTGAAGGGTCCTGCATCAGTTTTTCAAATTTCTGTTGGACTGCTTTTTGGAAAACACTGCTCTCGTATCGCTCTTCTCCAAACTGACCTCTGAGAGCAGCCTCCGAGGGATTAAGCTGTAGGAACATTACGACATCTGGCTTCGGCAGTCCAATGTCAGGGTTCATGCACCAGTCCAGACAGAAGCCCTGTGCACAGAGCATTAGACAGATGTGTCATGCTTAGCTCCTGTGAAATAAACAGACTGTCTGAAGCTTTCACAGATGGATGCAAGTGGTTTTTGAAAGGCCACTAAGAAACTCACTGGCTTGGCACTGGTGAAAGCAACTCCAGAGAAGGCATACCTATCTATAACCAGAGTGGTGCCTTGCTCCAGCTTCTTCTTCATTAAAGGCCTGGGATAAGAACAACTTCCATTACATTGGATAAAGAACACAGGAAACTTATCAAAGCTTGCAAATGTATACTGATGACTGCAACGATATCAGGGATGTTAACAGGGTAGAGATGAGAGATGATTTTTACAGGGCATGGTGGGTTGTCACTGTCTTGAATCTAATATAAATGAGAGGGTCAGAGGGAATGAAAGAGCACATTGTAATTGTCAAAGACTTGCGTATACACTTTTGGATCCTACTGTGCTCTCGACAGTTTTTTATCCTCTTCTGAACTAAAGTCCTCCTGATATTAGTTTTGTAGCAGCAAAATTATATTAATTTAAAAGGTTAGTCTTAGCGATATATTCGTCCTAAGAATGACTAAATATTTTTAAAGCGGATTTAAAAAAAAAAAAAAAAAAAAAACTTCCGGGAAAC
>OOFE01020462.1:2290-13441 GCA_900323365.1 Monocentris japonica | reverse complement strand
CTTCTTCCCCTTTTCTACCCCTGGTGAGTTTCCATTCCTGAATATGCGTTATGCAGTTCATAGTCTATCATTCATAATATAGACATTAACTAGATTATGTTACACAAGTTCCCAGCGGTTTGCAGAAAACAACAAGTGTACAGTGTGGTCCTCCAAATCGCTGTTCTTTTCAAGGTAGGCGTTGATCAGCTGCCCGATCTTCGTAGTTCTATCTATCACAGAAACCCAGACAATGACATATTTAGTCAGTTTCCCGTTAACGGTCATTCAAAGGACAAGGTTACAGACCAACACCGGCTGAGATGTACTCCACACATTAACGTCACATGCGAGAAAGCAAATCTCACCAGGAAATCTCATCATCTCAGCCGGTCGACCACTTTGTTGCAAAGCCTGCACGAGCTTTTTGCATTGCGTCGTTTTCCCAGCCTTGTCTACTCCCTCAAGCACAATGAGCGCTCCTCTTTTACACGCCATTTCTCCAAACAGTTTGTAGGTGTTGCGGTCTGGCTTACAGATGTAAACAACAAGTAAGCCTCTCTGTAGCTTTCAGGCTAAACAGCCGCACACTACTTGCGCGCTTTTTAATTATGTACTCTGTCAACAAGGAAGTACGTGGCCACACTTCCTTTTCCGGTTGATCTTTTTTTTTATTATTTATTTTGTCAAGTATTATTGTACACAAAAATGTCAAAGTACTCATAACCTTATGTTATTTGTGTTAGACCGAAAATTAAAATACAAGTTTTAGCAACCTGCTGTTGCTAAAAGGTTACGTCAGTGTTTTTGACGACAGACCCACTTTTATGTTGTTTTAGATAAGGTCGGAAAAACGGCAAAACAACACACAACTAGTGATGAAATGGTTTATTTATTAGACATACTCTCTCCCTCATAACAGTTGTGTTGATTCAAGATCTTTACTATGAGGGGTGGAAGTAATAAAAATGAAAACATGAAAATATATGAAAATGCTTGAAAATTGAAAACAAGAACGATGAAAATGCTTGAGAATTGAAAAATTGAGTAATAAATTCTCAAGTGATTTGAAAAATCCAAAGGCGATGTTGTTAAAATATAGGTGATTTGATAAAAACAGAGACCTTTTCATCATTTATCACCAATTTTTTTTAAAAATATATTAAATTGCATGCAAATTTAAAAAGAGGGTGATGAATTGTCAAGTGAATTCAAAGGTGATTTGATTAAATGCTGATTTCAAATTGGCCTTGGATTTATAAAATTACTTGACAATTTATCACTCTTGTTTTCAATTCACAAGCATTCTCATCGGATCTATTTTTATCATTTAATTTGTGTTACTTTCACCCCTCATACCATCCAGCATGCAACAGCAATATGTTACACTTTGCTCTTGTGGCAGTGTTTAAGAGCATCTTTTAATGCTCCCAGCACCATGTCAACACTGGCCTTGCTGCTGTTACATCCCATAAGTCCCACACGTAACACCTGAGAAGGACAACAACATCTGGGGGTTAGACAGGATTTTGGTGACTTCTTAGTAGAGCGGCATAGCCTGCACAAGTACTAAAGACTTCAAATAAGTGACTGATAAATTATATCTATAGCCAGCTGTTTTCTTACCAAGCCAACTGATGGCCCGAGCCCTCCAGAGATCTCTAAATTGTGTGTTTTCATGATGTAGGTTGTGATCTCTTTCCAGTCATATCCCAGAGGAGCAACAATGGTTGTGACAGTAGGTAACCTTGCATTCTGTAAAAAACATTAAAGTGCATTACCTTTAAAAACTATGATCAAATTAAAACTATAGTAAGAATAGCATTATTATAGATTTTCCTTTATTATAGTTTTATATTATGATGATTATAACAACTACTGGCATGGAGGTGCAAATTCCACTTATGGTTAGAAAGATACACAAGTTCAGTGGTTATGTTAGACATGTGCTGTGCAGTCAATACTTGACAATACTTGAAACTCACTTTGTCTTTGACAAAAAGTTTGAGACCCATGCTCTCTAGGCCATTGTGGAAGTACTCTGCCACTTTTCCATGCCTTTCCCATGAATGTTCCAGACCCTTACAGTAAGGACACAATGGTGTAAACACAGAGACACATTCAAAACCTTGTACAACTCTTGTCTGTTCATGCATAATCACACATTTGACTTGATGTCTTGAAATTTGCATCTGAGATGTTCCACAAAACATAATTTTTAGTGTGAGTTTAGCGAAATCTGGATATCAGGTACTGTGTGACGTGGAAGATTTAATGTCTTGGGCTATGAGAGCACAGATAGTCACTGCCCACATAAAATACATTTGTTACTACGGCAGTCTTTATCTTGTAAAAATAATTTACTTTAAACTGGAACCAATACTGGCGCACAAAGCCAAAGAGCAAATAAAGCCAAAAGAGCAGTAGCTGCAGAAGTAGTGAAACTGAGAAAATCTCTGTCCTGGCAAAAGTATTGTTGGTGCAGAGGTGAACTGTATATCATGTTATTGCATTTAATGGTGCAATTTTTGTTCATATGAATTCTAAAATCTAATGATGACCTTTGACCTTAAAAACTCACAAAAAAGTAGTTACTGCTGTTTGCCTTTGCAGGACTAAATAGCCTGAAGGCTAGAGAAGCTAACTGCCGTCACTGTACCTGCTCAGCGGCTAACTGTAAAACTGTAGCTGTACTGTGGAGGTCTGAACAGATGCAATGTGGAAATATTTGTTTCTAACACATCTCCCACCTCTTCAGCAAGGATAGACAGGCTCTCCCTCAGAGAGTAAAATGCAGAAACTGGTCCTGTGTGGTGATATCTACATAGAGGAAGAAGGGCTCAAATATAGTCTTGTCAGGTAAAGCAACACAGTTTTGCAAGTAAAATGTAAAATGAGCTTCGACTTTACAAATGGATGTCTTACATTCTTGATGACTTGCCATCACATCCCCAGTAGTTTGCCAGCCACTTCAAATCCAAGAAGAATGACACAGGCTTTGTCTTCCGGTTGAATACTTTCTGGCTACAGACACAAATTCAGTTTTAAATGTATGTGTTACATTTAGTATGTATTTTAAACTGTTGCTACAGACTATATATGTTTCTCACCAAGCTCTTTCACTGAAGGAGATGGGTGCTGTACCAGGAGGTGCATTGAGAACCTTTTGGGAGCCAGTGTATAGGATGTCTATCCCTAAAAACCCAAAGATCCAATTGCTCACGTACATCTGCTGCCATATTTCATCCAAACTAATACTATAAGACAATACAGACATATTACAGCCTCAGCAGCTGCACCACATTTTGACCTGACTGAATACCTTGCTTGTCCATGAATAGAGGGGCCCCTCCCATTGAAGCCACAGAGTCGACGAGAAACAGGCAATCGTACCTAACAAGAAAAGCCATGGCAAAACACATAAGAGATATGACACGTTTGTTATTCATCACAGTTTCAATGATGATAGCGACGTGAGGCATCTTACTTATGGCACAGGTCTCCGATGCCATCTAAAGGATGCAAGACTCCTGTAGAAGATTCTCCATGCGTAAGGAAAAACAGCACTGGCCTGTGTTTTGATAAGGCCTATTGGGAAATAACATGATCACTCACACTGCGGTTTTGACACAGTGGATCTGAAAGACACCCAAATAACACAAGACTGAAAGCTTGTATTACCTGCTCAATTTGTCCATGGGTGAAGCAGCCCCCAGGCGGTGTCACGATGGTATTTACTCTGGCACCTGTTGGATTTACAAAAATCATATTCTAATGATTCAGCTCAAAATATTTTTTTTATTTCACCACTTATGCAAACATAGCAAATGCTGTGTAACAAGTACCTATCCTCTCGGCCATTTCTGCGGCTCGTTCTCCCCATATGCCATTTACTGCAGTCAGGACACTCTCCCCTGGCTCCACTGCGTTAAAGATGGCACACTCCATAGCAGTGTGGCCGGTGCCACTCACAGCTAAGGTCATGTTGTTCTGAGTTTGGAAAATATACCGGATTCCACTCTTGATGTCACTCATTATCTGTAATGTAAAATGAGCAGATACTGATGTAGGCTGCTCCAGAGGAAGATCATTATGATAGAAACATATTTATCACGATCATCTTCACCACAGGAAATAACTCAGAAGCTGGTGACTAAATGAAATGTGCTTTTTAACCACTACAGTACCCTGTCTTTGTTCAGTAAGTATTACAGTATGTGTAAAACCAATCTCTCCTTTCACTGGTAAAGAATTATGTGTCAAAATCTGTGCGTAAAAGTCAACTTCCACTTGTCTGTTTACTGCGATGTGTTGTAGCGATTCACTTTTTTTCATCAACGTGATTACATTGAACTAAAGCCCATCAAGTTATACCTCAAACATTTCCGGATGCATGTGTCCGATGATGGCACTCGCGCCGGCCTCCAGGATGCGAGGAGGGACATTGGAAGGTCCTGGTCCGTACATGTAGCGACGAGGGACCACTAAGGGTTTCTTCAGGCGCTGGGGTGGTGGGACAGAGGCGGACGACATGCTTAGCAGAGGACGACAGGCAGAAGGGAAATCGCAAATGACAAAATCGTGGAAGCAGGTAAAGTAGGAGACAGCGCACACCCCCGCTGTCCGACCAGTGAGCTCCTGCTGTCACCTGCGCGTTTTGTCACAACATTTATTTTTTCAAACTCTTTTTAAAATATATATATTTTCCCCTTTTGTCAACACTGGGGATTTTATGCATAATGCCCACATGTAGCTTGATAACTTTCACATTTTTAAGCTTCAGGAGAATGTTTTTCAAATTAATTATTAACCAGACTCTCCTGACTGGAACAGCAGCTATCTAAGTAAATAGGCTGCATCAGGATCAGGATGTGGACAGGCTTCTGCAAGTTAATTTTAGGACTTGTGAGCGCCAAACTGTCAATTTAAGCTGAATTTCACCTCAAAAATGAGTAGTAACTGACAACTAAAGCAAACAGTAGCAGTAGTATCCCTGGCCCAGTCCACTGTACCTTTGAGAGGTACAGTGGACTTTGAGGTACCTTTGAGAGGTACAGTGGACAGTGAAGTCGTTGATTAGCTTTGAGAGGCTAATCAACGACTTCATCTGCTCCTCTTTTCCCAGCAATCTAGACCCACTACAGTTTGCCTACCACCCCAACAGATGATGCTATCTCACATATCCTACACACCACCCTATCCCACCTCGACATTGGCAGGGGGAACTATGCAAGACTGCTGTTCATTGACTACAGTTCAGCTTTCAATACCATAGTCCCCTCCAGGCTGGCCACCAAGCTCAGAGACCTTGGACTGAACAGCTCTCCCCTCAGATCCAGAAAACCTTTTACTCTGGTGCTATAGAAAGCATCCTGTCAGGGAGTAAATAGGCTGCATCAGGATCAGGATGTGGACAGGCTTCTGCAAGTTAATTTTAGGACTTTTGAGTGCCAAACTGTCAATTTAAGATGAAAATGAGTAGTAACTGACAACTAAAGCAAAGAGTAGCAGTAGTATCCCTGGCCCAGTCCACTGTACCTACATGCTTCAAAAGACCACCGGGACAACACTCCCCACTCCAGGCGGTGTAGGACCAGGGCCAAGAGGATCATTAAGGACACTACCCATCCCAACAATGGACTGTTCAGCCTGCTGAGGTCAGGTAAACACCTCGGCAGTCACATGGCCAAGACAGAGAGCCTCAGGCCATTAGGACATTAAACACACACACAACCAACCAACAATGACTGCTGCCATTGCTCTTGCATGTTGCATACTTGCACAACATTTTTGCACTCTGGTTTTGACATTGCACATTTACACTGCACATGTACATACTGACTTCCAATTGTTTATTTTTTATATTACTATATTGTCTATACTCTTTATTTATTTTTTCTTATATTGTAGTATCTCCTACTTTTGCCCCCTCCTTCTTTTTCAACCTTCAGCATAGTTGTTCAGAGTATGCCACCAGGCATTTCAAGAAAAGGAGTGGTTTTTAATTCAATTTCAAACATTTTAAAACTTTTTAAGGATCTGCAGGGACAATGTCTATACATTTGGCAGACACTCTTGTCACTAAGTTGTCTTGATTTTGGGTTGTTACTGATTTGCGTTGATAAGATTCCTGGATTTCACTGAAAAGCTTTGGACAGTGCACTACAGTTCAACCATGGTTACCCAGAATGAGTCGGCCTGCCTGGAAATTTCACATCAGGGTCCTTGAAATGTCTTAAATTGAATGATCAAAGTGTATTATAATTTTTGAAACAGCTATAAAACTAGACAGTATTGACAGATTCTTTACATTCAGTGATATGTAGTTGATGCGCAGTTGTAAAGTAAGGCAAAATGTACATTATATTACAGTACAGTCATTTAGCAGACGCTTTTATCCAAAGCGACGTACAAAGGTACTTGACACTACACGTCTCACGTCTCATCATGTCATCATGTCTCTAAGCATTTTTTTCTTGGCATCCTTTTTCTTATACAGCTCAATTACACTTTCAGAACTTTCATAATATATGTTGAACTGCAAATAGTCTCTTTTTGCCACATGCATTCACTTTCCCTTGTTCCTAGCAGCTTTCAGAGAGACAACAGGGCTGTCTTCTGGGAGAACTGTCTCCCTCCCCTACTCTAAAATTCCTATAAGATTGCCCCAAGCGTTGAGTTCTACCGTTTAAATTTGTGTCTCTTCATTCGGTGGGTGTTGGAGAAAAGAAATAAACAACCTTGTGCACTCGAACCAGCAGCCAACAAATTGAAACAGATTGACAGATCACTTGAGGTTTATTGCACCTTGTTAATATGCCTTATAGTTGGGCTTGATGCTTCCGTTTAGGGATGAGGAGATGCTTCCCCAGAGGCTCTGCGGAGAAAGAGCCCTCTCTGTACACGATCCTTCCCCTGAGGATGGTGGCACACACCACTCCTTGCAATGTAAGGCCAAGATAAGGAGTTAGCTGCACACACAGAGAGGGATAGGGCCATCTTTAATAACATTCCCCTCATCAAGTCTTTCATTATCATTATCATCATCATAGCATTTGTTCATGACAGTCTCGAGGATTATATTTGTTTACCTTGTTTTTATGATGAATGCTTGCCTCTTTGACCTGGGAAGTATGACAAAAAAATGAAATATAAATGTTAAGTCATTTGACAGCAATCATTCGTTGGCTGGTTGTAGGTTGTACAACAGCAATCACGTGGATTAGTTGTTCTTGTTGCATTTAAACAGGTTTTCTGTTTCAAGAACCATCAGATTCAGTGTTTGCTGTGTGTTAATGTTATGAACTCCTTATACTCACCTCAAATTCTTTCTCTGGGTCCCATATGACCAAGTCAGCATCGTAACCAGGGACAAGGCTGCCCTTCTGGTTGTCAAGACTACAAAGCTGGGCTGTTTTCTGGCTGAGCAGCCTCACCACATCAGGCAGCTTAAAGCCCCTCTTCCTGGCAGAACTCCAGAAGAGAGGCAGACCTGAAAAAAAATATTAAAAATGGCAACAGTGATAGATGGTAGGCTGCAAGAGAAAATTAATATTACATTCAGATTTCTGAATTGACACAAATCAAATGTGAAAAATTATATTTAGCCTTATGTCTCATGTCTGACTTTGTCAAAAATGTTCTCTCTATTTTTTCATTAATCCTTTGATCGGAATACAATCACATCAGGAATTCACATTATTCTTACAGCATCTGTTAAAGTAGTGGACATTGCACATCCATGTCAAAAGTCTTAACAGTCCCAGTTTTTTCTGGTGTCAGACTTTGACCCACCCGCTTACTGTGTCTGAACAGTAAATGATTAGGCTGGCATCTAAACTTCCACTTAACTCTTGTTTACCTCCTTGTGAACTTTGCCCAGTTTAGCTGATAGTCAAAGGGAGGGCGGGGGAGGGGATTACTGTTAGAAAACAGCAGAATATCTGCTGCTCCTAGTCTCAGTTTTCTCTCAAAAGGAGAAAATTGGATAAATCAAATGAAAGAAGAAGAGCACTGTGCAAAAACGTTAAGCTAGGAGTCCAGACTTGATCTGTGCCCAGTGGATAAGAAATAGGGTACTATGATACTGTAATACTGTACTGAATCTCGTGTGTCAGTAGTTACCAAACTGTAGGGAAGAGATTCCTCCCCAAGCCTGAGTGAAGTCTCCACTATTCAATTTCTTCAGGTCAGGGGTGCAGGGAGAGTGATCAGACACGACCATGTCAATCTGGCCAGCTTTCAGAGCAGACCATAACTGCTCCTAATGGGTTACAAAAGGAGACGATCTACTTCTAGTAATCCATGAAGCTGACTTATATGACTTTTATTTGCAGACTCAAAAATGAAAATAGCTTATTTCCAGCCTATGAGTGCAGAATCTTGCAAAGATCCCTTTTCGTTTACCTGGTTAGCATGCCCCCTGATGGGAGGGCAGCACTTGAACTGCGTGGCCCCTGCAGGTATGCTCTCTGCAGACAGGCTGAGGTAGTGGTGGGTCGTCTCCACCGTCAAGGGGGCTCCAGCCTGCCGTGCTTCCTGGATCAGTTTCAGTGGCTTTGCAGAGGACAAGTGAACTATATGGCACCGCACCCTAGAACAGGAAGAGGAAGTTGACCGGGACATCAGTAACAGGAGAACAACCAAATTCTACCAATGACATATCCATTACAACATATAAAAGAATCTTTCCGTCATTATGCTACTGGTTAACATGCTGATGTTCTCACTGGTACTGGAGACAGAGATCTGTGACGGTGCGGATCGCCTCGATCTCCATGGCATCTGGCCTGGACTGCAGAAAGGTGGAGTACTGACTGGGGTCTAACAACGGGGATAGGCAGAGGTTTGGCACCTTGAATTGTTCATTACTGAAAAGATTCAATTGAAATGACATAATTCATCCCTGCCTCACAATTGTCTTACATTTAAACTCATTTATAACAGTGACTGCAGCAGATATGATAGGCTATACCAAAGATAGATTATATTTTTTTAGATGGACACTAAGTGTTAAATTATACTTACCCCCTATCTCTTCTGCTGTCTGGGGAACATCCCTCTCTGCATGAAACTTAAGGGGGCAAAGGGGAAAGCATTTCAATGACATCCATTTTATTCCTAGAATGTGGGTTTAATATTCACTAAGTGTGGTTAATGTTATGGAAGATGATGCCGCTTGTGAGTTACCAGTAGAACACTCCCCGTGCCTTGCAGCTGCTTCATGGCTGTGTGTAGGTCGCAGTCAGTGACATGGGGGAACTCCTCTACCCCGCTGTGGATTAGGAAACACTTGAACCCAGCCACTCCAGCCTGGATCATGGACTGAAGTTCTAACTGTAAGGAAACATTCATCATTGTGTTCACCATATGGTCACTTTTCAGTATGATCTGGCTGAGATTGCATGTATTTCGGCCAAGCTGTTCCACTCTACCTGGTTGCCAGGTATCACACCTCCCCAGAAGGCCGTGTCCACAAAACACTTCCCCGTCGCTTCCCTCATCTTCTCATGAAAATGATCAAGTGTGGTGGTTGGAGGGATGCTGTTGCTATGGGAAAGCAAGCATATAATTTGAAATTTTCCTTTTTTAATGAAAGAAATGCATCTTTATTTCTTCTTTCCTTTTATCAGTTTTGTATCATTTGTATGTGCAAATAAACCAAACCTAAATCTTCTCAGATCTACGTACAACTGCATTGTATACTGTTGAATCAAACCGAATCAGTCATGCTTAATGGTTAACTTTGTTTCTGCTGTCTATGTTGAAATAACACTTAAAAACAGTGTTATTGTGCAATGTGTTTACCCTGATACCTTTATCTACCACCATTGACTTTGCTTTGTAGATGGTGGGTATTGATTCTGGGAGAGGGGAGACTCCAACTTACAGGGGCATGTCCACAATCGTGGTCACCCCTCCAGCAGCAGCAGCCTGGGTGGCTGTCCAGAAGCCCTCCCATGTGGTGCGGCCTGGTTCATTCACATGAACATGGCAATCTACAATTCCTGGCATCACCACACTGTCACCCACATCCAACACCTGCCAGCACAGACTTGTTACATCACTCATAATATGTTGTGTAATAGATATTATACAATAACTGCGTAATAATGATTCTTCATAATAATAACTAATTGTGTGATCTATTATGTCAAACATTTGACTGCAAATGCAAATGGATTATTAGATGAGACAAATCAATTCATGTTCTTTCCAACAGGGGGAGTACGCTGAACGTAAGACCAGCATGAGACAGCCTACCTCACACGCAGCATCTTTGGAAAAGTTGCCATCAGAAAGGATGCTATGGATTTTCCCATCCTCGATAATGACGACAGCAGGGCGGACCTCCTTGCCGACCACCACCCTATTACTCCTTACAGCACTGACAGTCGATCCAAGCTTCATGACGGTGTTCTGCTTCTACATCTCAGATGTGTTCAGGGCTTAGTGGCTCAGCATACTAGAGTTGAAGCACCGCCCACACAGCAGTTCAACTGGGACTGTAAACTCTGCGCACAGATGGGGCGACGCGGTAACCTATACTGTCACAAAACCTGCCCGGCCTGAACGGGTCCAACTACCCTCACTGCTCTGCCTGAGGGTTGTTCTTTCATGTGTTTTCGTCGACTGCATCTTCCCGTGCTACCGTGAGCTTCACAAAGGAAACAGTCCGCAACGACCTGTAACGTGGCCGGACAAAGTGCCAAGTCCGCTCTTAAACTACTGCTCGCTATTTCTTGTAATTGTGTGTCTAAATCTGCTGGCATTTCCCAGTCCCTAGTTGCCCCGTTACGTGCATCGGATAGACACAAACACTCTGGCACCTTGCCAGCTAAGGAACGCTACATTGTATTGCTAGCTTCTCTCAGTGACTCGAATTCAAACAGCTGCAAACACTGGTTGATGTTACTGTAGCTAGCTAGCTAACAAACAAGAGTGAGCTGGGAGCTAATTCAATGCAGTGAAGATTGGTGACGATTATAAATGTGTTTTATTATATTGAGTGGTAGAAGTAAAGAAATGTCTAACATATCCTTTGTTTGAACTACTTTCTGGAGGTCAGCTGCCTCCTCTCTTTAACTAGTCACTCTATCTAGACCTCTTTGGTTCTAAAACTGCCTTCTCTCCTTTTTCATAAACTCCAAACCTATTTACTTCATATTCATT
>OOFE01020461.1:0-13980 GCA_900323365.1 Monocentris japonica | reverse complement strand
GGAAAGTACGAGATGCCTTTCGTAATCCCAATCAAAATGATAAAGAGAATGTACCACATAATATAGATATCTATATTATGTGGTACATTCTCTTTATCATTTTGATTGGGATTACGAAAGGCATCTCGTACTTTCCCTATCGATCGTGAGCAATCTTTGAAAATGATGAGCATAATAAGGGTTCTGTCTCTTGTGGTAAAAGCGTTCACACTTTCATTTTTTCTTTTTAGCTTTTGAATGCATTCTCAGTGGTGCAGCTACCAAGCAGATCAAGGGGTGGTTAATGCTGGTAGCCAAAACTGGGGTATACCAGATGTTGCAGGGGGAATTCTTTTGCACAAATGTGACCACATGTTTATTTCATTCGATAAAACAAACTACTGCACATACTAGCTTCTACCTACTGTGGCATCTTGATGATGCTGCACATTCCTTGTTCTTCCCACTAGGGTGGATTGAAGGCTGATACAGATACTGCTGTTTTTTGTTTATTCTTGATTGAAGATGCTGATAGCCAATATTTTGTGCTGAAATTTCATTTTCAGCACAAACAGACTGACGTCCCTGAAGCTGTCGGAACGATTTCTGATATAAAAAATAATAACATATTCACTCGCTGTGGTCAGACAGGAACCTTCATCATATTGGAGGTAGATGTCACAGATTGGCTGATATCCAATTTTTAATAAAAGGCCAATATCAGCCTGGTATATCGATATAACCCTTGAGTGAAACTGCCGGACATCACAGAGAAAAACGCTCCATAATGTCTTGGTTCAGCCCAGGGTGTGGTTCACACGTCATTGCAGAATCAGCATAGTTTGATTGAAAAAAATAACAAATGTGTAGATTACAAAGCTAATCGTAAGTGCAGAAAGTTCATGGAAACAATTGTTTGGGTCTTGTTCTTGTTAGTGTACTATTTATTTCATTGAAATGCATTTAATGCAGGTAACGATATGGAGAGACCATAGAGGGTACAACTTCAGCAGTAAAAGAGAGGAATCAATAAAACAATAGCAACAATAATTATAATACAGAAATAACAATCTTCATTTGTCTAATTTTGTAAAAGCAGAATTTACAAAGTGCTAAATAAAATAAAATAATTTTATTGCTAATTAAATAAAAGCAAAAAAAAAAGTAACAGGAGTAGTAGTAGTAGTAGTAGTAGTAGTAATAGTAGTAGTAATACTAGTGGTAGTAGTAGTAGTAGTAGTAGTAGTAATAGTAATAGTAGTACTAGTAGTAGCAGTAGCAGTAGTAGTAATAGTAGTAGTAGTAGTACTCGTGGTAGTATTACTAGTAGTAGTAGTGGCAGTAATAGAAGATGGATAAAGCCTGGTCTGAGGTTCTGAGGCTGCACATTGATTCATTAGGGGTTATATAGGGGTGATACAGCTTGAAGCCAGACTGTGCTTTAACAGTTGTCAGTAAACTCATAAAATCAAGGTAACCAGTGCAGAAATTTCATTTTGACCAAACAAACCTCTGAAAGAGCCTTATGACTGATGCCAGAATAAGCGGAACACACAACAGGAACAGTGCAATCACCTCCACACCATGGAGGGACTGTTCCACTGCCCAATGCCTCAGTGGGAGCTCTGGAGGAGACTGAACCAAGAGCCTTTCAGCAGGATGGGAGGCTGCTGACATGCCGGCACTCAACATCAGAAATGCCACTTGGCAGTTACAGCTACTTCTATATATGTATCTGCTAGGGTTAGACTGATATATTGATTTGCTGATATATGGGGCAGATATTGGCCAGTCTGTCTCTGATATGATGGATAAGATGTTTGATTACATATTTATTGCAGAATTGATGACTACTACACTGGTTGTCCATGGGAAGCCCTTAACCTGAACAGATTCCCTGACCGTCATCACATTGGAGGCTTTTTTTTTTTTTAAATTGTCAGGTTATTTTCAATGGTGTGGTTGCGACAGGCGTGCGTCTCATCCAAACTATGCAGCTCCGCCAACCTGACTGAAGACACCGCTGCGTGACAGTCAGAAAGAACAACACACAAAGCTGACAGCATAGTAGGAGATTGAGAGGAGTTGTGCCGTTAAAATGCTTTTATAGAGATACAGATAGTCAGGCTTGATTGCACTTTTTACCCTGAACGCTATGAAATATTCTTAAAATTCACCGCGTTGTACGGCGTCTGCTGCTGAGTCAGGCCTCCCCAGTTGATGCTGAGAACACTGGTTTTTTTTCCAGCCAGGTTGCTCAGCTCCCCAGCCTCTTATTGTGCCATTTATCCTCCAAACGCCCTGTCAGCACATCCTGATGAGCCTATTTATCCACATCCACCCAAGTGCTGAGATCACACATGGTCAGACCGTTGCGCCACTTTTTTTAAGGTTTGATCGGTTGTCACAGAGAGAACATGGCCAAATTCTCGTTTTCCTTGAGGGACGTCAACCCGCTAAACATGAAGACATTATGCCAAGTCTGCATCTAATAGTAATTGCCACAATCATTTCCAAACCCGCTTTTATATCCAGTACATTTCTAACCTGCAAGATATAATAATATAATTATTTGGTCGATAAATTATCACGTGGCAAAAAGGAAATGGAAAATATATCTTTACCTTGTTACTCATCGACAGAAGGGACATTACAAGATAAGAAAAAACGACATTTTTGTTCTGATTGACTCTGAAGAGAGCCTTTCAACTGCTTGGCTGACCTATAAAGCAACATTAACCCATTAACAAGTCACATCAATACGACTTATAATAATATAATAAGTCAACTTTATTTATATAGCACTTTTCAAAACAAAGTAACAAAGGGCTTCCCAATTAAGACTTTTTCCCTCACACGTGACACATCTTTTTTAATCAGTGTGAACAGCAAAAAGCTCCATGGATTCATGTTTTAAAATTTTGATCCGGACCACATGGATAGCGGTACAAAACCAGATCCGAGGCATGTGACCTACACGCGTCATGTTTTTGAACACTCAAAAACTTGGCTGTAGACAATCTTATATTGTATACCGTTAAATTCCAACATTTTTCTTTAATTTCTTTTATGTCATTACTAGAGGTTATAACCAGCGACGTAGTGACCATAAGGCAAACAACCACCAATATGAACAAAAATCAATTATATTTTCATAAGAGCATTCATTTTCCCTGAAAGCCCCTATCCTCATACAACTTCCTTCACTTTGATACGACTAGACAAACCCCAACCTGCACTATGAAGTTACTAAAAGAGAACACAGAGAAGGAGAAAACAGGCGAGGCCTTGTTATCATCTGCCAGCTGGATCCTGTCCAGTGCGACGGTGTCGACTGACCTTCGGATGCTTTCGATTACACAACTCCGCCGCTTTAGCTCCAAGGCACTGACATTCACTGTCAAATTATACGCTCAGCGTGTTCCCTGTAGCATTTCAGCAACTACAGTGCCTGGGTAATAGGGGAGAGGTCTATTTTACAATGATATCTCCAGAGGGACACACCTTAGGCGATGCATCTTCACCTTATTACCTGTTATAGTTGAACTTTAAACATTTAAACAAAATTATTATTCTTTCTAATTATTTCTATTACGAGTTCTTCAGTTTTGCCTAAGTATTATCGTCTTAGGTTTCCTTCCTATCTTCAAATGTAAGAAAAAAGTACTTAGAAAATATCACACTATATTATTATGGCCGCATCATTACATCCCCAGTTATATACTGGAGAGGTTGGAGGTCAGATGAAACAGAATCGACAATAAAAGGTAAACATTTTTTTTCATATGAACAAGGAATGTTTTACAGAAGGAAACAAATAATCAATTTATGTTCATGCTACAGGCTAGTGATCCTCTGGCAGCCTCTAACTTAAAACACTTGGATGCTGTCAAAGTGTCTTGTGCTTTATGGTGATTGATTCCACACACCTCACTGTTAATTGCTTTAGAGGTTGTATTGGTGATGACTGACTCTCCCACATTGCAGAACATTTTACGAAACACGAGCACAAAACTGTCCACTTAATGAAATTCCACCAGTCACCACAGAACTGGGGAAGTCTGCCTTTCATCCTTTATGTACAGAGGCTAATATGGTGTTGGAACACATTTCTTATTTGAAAGAAGAAGAAGACTTGAAGACTTTCTAACTTGAAAAAAACCCAAAATAACTTCAAAAGGAAAAGAGAGTGTACTGGAGAGTGTAGTTAATAATGGGCTTAAAATAATGAAATCTTAGACTAGAATTTGCTTTATCCAAATATCTGTTTTCTTGCTGGGATTCCTTTTATAATGAATGTGTCCATTGTGAGATATGGGTCGGGAATGAAGACGTTTGACAAGCCACCGCTGAGTGGAGTAATGTATTGCATTATTTAATGGACTGAATGGATTTGGGATTTTAAGTGCTTCTGAATCTGTTGTTACAGTGCTTTTTTCTATGCCATCTTTTACTTTTATGGTATTTTGAGATTACCTCAATATCATAAAGCTGCCAGCCTCAAACTTACAAGTGAATAACAACTGAACCTGTTTTATTTGTGAGATAATTTGTTTGTCGTCGATTCGAGAGTGTGATGCTGAGTTCCACCGGCAGGTTTTCTCAGAGAGCCGAACACTTTTTCTTTTGTCTCCGGCAGCCGAGTCTGTCTGGAGCTATTTTTGTATCTCACTGTCCTTCAAACTAGGGTTAGACCGATAGATGGGGCCGATAGTGGCTTTATTAAAGATCAGATATTGTCCAGTCAGTGTCGGCAACCTCTGATATGATGCAGTTTGATTCATTATGTATTTATTGTGAAATTGATCAATACTACACTGGTTGGCTATGGGAAAGGCCTTAACCTGAATTGATTCTAATGAGACATTTTTCTATAAGATTTCACACAAGTATGCATAAATATGTCATGATATCTTTATGTTATTATATTATTATTATTAGTTGTAGTAGCAGTAATAATATCCTGGTTTTCTATGCTTACTTTTAGTGTCCCGTGATGGTCTTAATGTTGTTACAGAGGCTTTTTCAACCTGCAAAGAATACAATTCTGGGTGAAACACTGACGTTTTTGAAATTTATTCTAATGTCATGAAATCAGTAGCTTCAATCCCAAAATATTGGTATCGGCCTTCAAAAACCCAAATCTGGCCAACCCTGCCTCCAGCAGCAGACATTCTGAAGTACGCCTGAGTGCATCTGTCACCTGAAACTGGACAACGGTGATGATGAGCTGCTCTGAGGACCGACATTGCAAAGTCGGGACGGTCGCCCTGGATGCTAGCATGTCATTTTCTTGAGCACAGCCTTTATGGGGGCAGAGCCATAAAAGCATGGCATGAGAACTGTCCTAATGGATTAGCTTTGCTGCGGTGGTTTCTAATTCACCTGAAGCAAGAGCAGTCGGACACTCAGTTGGACTCCTGACGCGCTCCACTTCTCACCGCCTGGCATGGAGGCATATACTCAGGCATAATGTGAAACACTGGAGGATTACATAGAACCGCAACACCACTCTTCTGCTAACAAAAGCAGAGTCAGCACGCTGAAAGCAGCTCCCAAGTTGTGTAAATTAATTAACAGACATGCTCCGACAAAGAGAACTTGAAATATCACTTCTAGGTATTAATAAGGGCATGCTTGGGCGGTTTACTTGAACTCTGGATCATTTATTCCTTTAGTTTGGTTTGATCAGGTGAAAGCAATGTCATTTGAACACCAAACAACTGCACTGAGACGCCAGAAAATGCAAGTCTTGGCCTTCTTCCAAGAGAACTGCAGTGCAGTTTTATTAGGAGTGAGAGTGTAATCTGAACCAATTAGATGAAACAACCCCAAAACACAAGGGTTTATGGGTACAAGGAGACAGGTGTTGATATCTGATAGCCAGCAGTTCCTCATGCTTGGGAAAGCCTAGCATAACACAATGAAGAGAGGACAAACTGCAGTCTGGACTGGCGCTCATATTCAGCTTTTTCTTCAAGTGGTCTTAACTGGTATGAACACCAGAGAAGGGAAATTACAGCAAAGATCAGACAAGTCCATCAAACTGAAATAAAGTTACAGGGATAGGAATCAGATTTGTTTTATTTCTTATTTACAAGCCTGGATTGCTTGTAATTGGTCAGTGTGAACCTGAACAAACCAAAGGCAAAAATGCAACAAAGTACACTTTGCCATTGTGGTTCACCCATCAAACAGTGAGACCATTATAACGAAGGCAAAAGGTGTTTATCTTCATCCAACCATGCCTAAATCTAATATGGCTTGGTAAAAAGAAAAGAAAATGAACTAAATTTATACATGGGAGCAGCTTTCAGTGAGTGGACAAATACTACCTACAAATACTGTCTACAAACAGAAACACAGCCTCCAAAGTAGAGTCAGTCTAAAAGATTTGACTTTTTGAAGTACCAGTACTTGTTAAAACCTGATACAAGTTTACATTTACTATCTTGGTCGTAACCCACTGGCTCCTCTTGTTATTGGGCCATTGAGTAGATCTCTGTTCTTCTTCTGTTGACAATTACATTTGCACATATTCCTTCAAACATGTAACTAATTCACCAACGTTAAACAGACATACTTTTTAATTTGTTGTCAAAGAAATACAGGAGTGAGTAAGTCTTTCATAATAAGAAAATACACCTATACTTAGCAGAGTTGCGTGACGTCGTCATGATGCCCTGATCACTGATCTCACAAACGCTCAGGAAAGTTGGACACAGTTGCATTCAGGTAATGATGATTATCTGTCCATCACTGTGACCTTGTAGCTTCAATCAACCAGCGACATTATTAATCCTGTACAAAAACATTAGTGGCTATTAAAAACAGTGAGGGTAGAAGTGAACATTTTGGGAAAACGTCATCAGGAATGTTCAGTGTCGATGGTTGGAGAGTAACGGAGCAGTGGATGACCACAGGTAGGGTGTATCGTCAGTGTACAACAGTGGGAGCTGACGCTGTTTCCGGTCATGCTAAATAAAGCAATTTTTACATCAGCCACTTGTCCTTCTCTTTGTTGAAGTGCTCGGCCCATCGGCGGGTGAGCTCCAGGTAGAGGTCCGGTTGGTTGGGTTGGTAGTCCAGGTACAGACGGGTCACCGTTTTCTTGGGTACCGCCTTCTCTATCTGCGTGCCTTCGTGCCACTGGTTAAAGGAAGTGATGGTGACGATTTCCGATCTGACGGACAGGGCCGCCTGAAGAGATGTCTCATAGTAGCGCCCGTTGACCCGGTTCCTGGTGTTATGGTTGTTCCAGGGCCGAACGGCAGTGTCCACGTACCCGGGGCCGACACTGGGGATGAACAGCAGATTGTTCCCATCACAGAAGGCCTTGATGGCCTTCCAGTTCTGGTGGGAGGAGCCGAAGGAGAAGCCGTTGGAGGCAAAGTAGGTGTATATGCCGTCAAAGCCGCTGGCTAGGATGTCATGTTTGTGGCGCTCCTCCACGATGAGGGCGACAAAGATCCCATCGTAAGGCGTGCCTCTGATGCTGTGGGAGCCCTTGGCAGTCAGGAGCTCTGCCCAGGACTCTGGTGGGGTCAGGTAGGAATCATAGACATAAAACAGAGGCAGGACTCGCCCTGTGCTGGACCTGCATCTGTAGAAGGCGCCATGCTTTCCATACCTGAAAAAAATGATAAAAAGGGGGGAAAAAAACGAGCCGAGGGTTCAAGGTTATTATTGTATGCATTTAAAGGTGCTACTTGAAGCATTTTTAAACATCAATATATCTTTGTCAAATTAATTGTGACACCTTGGTATAATTGCAGTAAACAAATGAGGCCATGGTTGAGACGATTGGTAGCCTCTATCTCACGCCAGTGGTATTATTAGTGCTAGTGTTTCTGAAAATTACACATTTCCCATCAACCCCACTGCTTCCTGTTGCAAAGAGGATCTTGCTTCCTGTCTCCCCTCCCTGGTATCTTCGGCTTTACTGAAGAGGAGAAACATGTTGGAAGGGATTTCCTTTCACCCCTTCCGCTGTCTGAAAAGCTTTAGTTCCATTTACACTGGAAGAACAGAGCCCACTTCCTGTTTTGTTCAGCAGATTTGCCACCAAATCCAACAATGTAAAATGTAGCAAATGAGGCCAAAGGAGGCTACCGATCTTCTCGGTGATGTTCTTGTTAGTTTACGATAATTAAACTAATGTCTTAAAAAATGAACATGGTGATGATATATTGATGTTAAAATGCCACATATAGCACCTTTAATGTACAGCTGGATGTAAAAGATTTACGTTGGTATCAGACATATATTGAAGACTTTCTACTAAAGGCACCATCTCTCTTTCTGACTCTCTCAATTCTTGTTTATTTTTTATGCAGATGCACAGCACAGTTGGTTTCTGAAAATACTGACAGTATATAGCCCAGAAAATAAGATTCAACCCAAGGCACACAAGCCTGGATTTTGATTTAACTGCAATCTAATATCATTATAAACATAGCATCTCTGAAATCCTTTACTCCTATTCCCTTTGCTATTCTGGGAACAGTCGGAGGTAGCTCATTAGCCTCGCAGCCTTTACCCATGTCTCTCCCAAAGCCAGCATATGTCATACTTAGCATGGACTACAGGAAAAAGTAGAGTAGTAGTCAATAGAGTTGTTTAAGAAAGATATACAGGCCAGGTTCCTTTTTTTGGGCACGTAGCCAGGCTGGTGGAAGTCAGAGCAAAAGCTTCCTGACGATTTATTATAGTGAGATCACAGGGGAGGCATCTATATTTAACTACCTGTTCCTCATCTTCCCTCTTCGGGGCCTTTAGAGGGTTCATGTTTCACCAGATCGCTAGACTTCTAACGTCAGCAGTCACTGATATGGAGAGCAGAGCTCTGCCCTTTGGTAAGTGAGAAGAAAGTATTTATTTCCTTGAGTCTGAGAGAAAGGGAGCGAGACTCGGGCACAAAAAGGGATGCTGAAGTGTAGAAAGCCAACCCACTTGTCAACGATGTATTTGATGTTGTCATGCATGCTCTGGTCCGTCCGTCCTTTGTATGGCTGAATGTGAAATGCCACCTGCACAAATACAGTTAAACGCAGTATTAAGGATGCGAGGTAGCCTCACACAGCACCACATGAATACATAAGATCCTGGAAAAGAAGGGGGTTATGCAATGAATTACAAGTTGAGCACTCGGATTGCATGCTGCTGCTCATTATTTCAGTGCAGTACTATTTGTTTTGATGAGCAGCCAACGCGATGCAGTCTACATTTGATTAGTAGTCTGTGGACCTCGCTAATTATTTGGCTGCACTGTCTGCGAATCAAACTGTTCATTGAAGTGCCGTTGCCCACTTCATCCCAGTGACAAATGGAGGTACTTGTTCCATGGAGATTACATGTTTGCGTGTGGATACGCAAATATCAAACTCTTCAGAATAACATTCATTTGAAGCACCAATTAAAGCGAGCCTATTGATCTGGACAGCTTGAGAGTCTCAGTCCGAGGGGGGAAAAAAAAAAAAAAAAAGGAAAACGTTACTTGAATGGAGAGCTCTCTTCCCAGTCTTTTCTTTGAGATGTTGCATGTAACTGCTCTGTGGAGGCCATTACTGTTATTTGTATAGATAGCAGGGCTGTGGTCTAGACCGGGGTCCAAAGGAGGGTTGAGACCAGGTCAAGACCGAGACCAGAGCAAATTGAGTCATGTTCAAGACCAAGACCAAAATAGACAATAAACCTTGTGTGTTTCCTTCCTGTTTTAGGAAATGCAATAAAAGGAAATGCAATAAATGCCAACAACAAGGACACTTGTGCTACTGCTGGCACCCATCTGTCGTATAGCTTAGGCATCCTACCTCATTGTCTAGTTATTTTACATTCTGCAAATATTCTTATATTTATATCCTAAGTGCAATACTCTCTCATGTCTTCAGTGCAATTGATCTGCAATCCATATCTTCTTAATTCTTAGATGTATTTAACTCGACATTGTGGTGTCTAGTGAGCAACCCTCCAAGATAACTCAATCATTGAGTCATAGTCATTGAGACCAAGCCCAAGTCATTCGGATTATTTTCTAATATTCAGCAGTGTGCAAATTTTCCAGGACTAATTCATTTGACAGTGTATTAACCTGTTGGGTTATATCATTTATGGATTTATGCTGCATTCTAGAGCTGTTGGAAAGTTGGAAATTCCGTCATCTTATGAGGAAAAATGCAATGTGACGGCCCTTCAAGTCAAAGTTTTCTAGATGTCACGTCAACATGGTGACAACATAGTAGCATTACTTTTAATGTGCTTATAATCCAAAACACATTTAGGTTTGTTCAGCCAAACACCTTTGTGGTAAATGGTTAAATATCGAAATCTGAAAATGTAAAGTTGCATTTATAGTTGCTAATGTTCTATGCTAGCTAGTTTCCAACTGTCTAGCTAATGTTGCCAAATATCACTGACATAGACAGCCGAAGGTGACGTCACTTTTTCCCGCATTTGGTTCACTTCTGCTTATTGTAATCATTGTAATCACATTACAGATTAGCACTAACTGTACGGTTCAGATTCTGAAATATGTCGAAGAACGAGGTGATATTCATTCAAAAGTACAGTTTTGCACACAAATTGTTTACAACAAAAATGATAGTAATGTGTATATCTTATGTGCTGCCAGGTGATTTTCATCAAAATCTATTGCTTTGTTTAGTGTCCCAATGTGTCTATGGAAAAACCTACTAGCCACCTAGCCGCTAGTAAACCAGTGGGCGGTCATGGTTAACTTCCTCTTCGGCTCCCTATAATGTTAGCTGTAGCACGGGGAATAGGATTTTACATCAGATCTGTTCAATCTTGTTGAACGTCGTTGTTTCTTCCCTGGTTTTTCTGAGCTGCACCACTGGAAGGCACAGAGGTCGTAATTACTAGCTGGGACTTCTGACTTTGAATGGAGTG
Source organism: Monocentris japonica (assembly GCA_900323365.1). Lineage (NCBI taxonomy): Eukaryota > Metazoa > Chordata > Actinopteri > Trachichthyiformes > Monocentridae > Monocentris > Monocentris japonica. Next base: position 3,093 of record OOFE01020461.1, on the reverse strand, counting down.
CAGCGTAATTCTTAGGTGCGACAGTGTTTTCCAACTTAATGATACGGACTGAGTGCATCTAAATCTTTGCGTGTGAAGCTGTTTGAATGGTGAATAGTGTAAAATTATGCTCCCACCGGGAAGGAGCCTGGGTCCAAGAGCCATCAGTCATCAAACAGAATACAGGCAGCACTTTGTCCTTGCCTCTGGTGTAAAGATAGAAGGAGACGGAATAGCAGAGAGGAGTCTAAGTTTAGCCAGCCAGGATGCTGAGGATTTCTGGAAAATGGAGCTGGGGGTTGGGTTGGAGGGGGGTGAAGCAGATGGTCACCATCCCCATAGGCTTGTCCTGCATTGTCATCTGATCTCTCAACAGATTCAGATAACAACAGATGAGATCCATTCCACTGACCCTTCAGTGGAAGTTATTTTTAGTTGCTCCTCAATAAGTAATAACAACAATTTAAAAGAATGTAATATGCAATTATGTAACTCTAACATGACACATGAAAACCTCATATCTCCAAAATGACAACTTTGCAGGGACTATGAAAACCAACCTCGTTTTTAGCTTGACCACCATGCATTTTTGAGTGGGGTTTTGAAAGGGCTTCATAAGCACCAAGGGGTTGTAGGATTTTTCTCAAACCACAGGACAACCATATAATCCTTTAAATGAAGTTAAAACAGGAGAATCACCCAAAATGTCAGCAGTGGTACATTACTTTGGCAGGGTCTGAAAGCTGAGTGATAGATGCTCTCTCTCTCGCCTGGGGGGGGAAGACTATGCTACGCTTGTTTGCCTCAGTCACAAAAGGAAAATGGTCTACTGCAGTTCAGCGACAAACACTGAGGCATTGACAGAGCTGTCGAGCCACAAACACTGAATGCCGAACGCCCACTCCACCTCTCAAAAGAGGCTGCAAGGTCTTCATAAACAGTTTCCATGGCAACGCGGCAGTGTTTGGTGCCGGGGCTCGGGCTTGTCAGTCGTCTCCACTGGTTGGAAATCATGAAAGGCCAGCGAGGTAAGATGCTGTTCAATCTGTCCCTGCTCGGCTGCATAAAACCACGGATGGATGCGGATGAAGTGGAGTGTTTTGTTGGCTTGCAGTCTCCGTGTTCCGTGATGCTCGCAGACTCGCGTATTTCCATTTCAACCCTCAGGTGTATAGTAGCTGCAACTACAAACAAGGCATTTGAATATTTTACGCCAACATTTTGCTTTTCTTCAATGATGCAAACACTAACCTGAGGCAACTCTTGCATAATCTCGCTGTTACACGCGACACTAATTCGACTGAATGTGTAAACTAAGATAATAAATCTGTAAGTGCGAGCGCAAAATATGATTGTATAAGACAAAAGGGGGTGATTTACAGTGGCACAAGGCAGTTTTGCAGGTTGGCAGCTCCGCGTGACAGTGTTACAATACCCAGAAATCCTGTAACTGCACACATCACGCTGATGTTTACCAACCTGGCCGGTCTGTGCTGCTTTATACCAAAGGGACGAGATAGGAAACTACTGTTGGTAAAGCTTTCTCTGGACAGAGCGCTCTCTGAGCTGCTGGTTGTATTTCGTTCTTAAGTTTTGATTCAATTAGGTCTCAATTAGGAAGGAATGGGAAGATTTTGATGAAACTTGGGAGGGATGACCCATCTTATAACTGATTGGCCCAAGGGATGCCTACATCATTGGGGATGACATCATTACTGATGCCTTGTTGTACATTAAAAAAAAAAGTGGAAAGCCGATTCAGTGGAGTAGCTCCATCTTGTTCTATGCTCAGTTGTCTGACGTTGTTATTATCACTGCTCAAGTGGGGTAGGATGTAGCTTTGCTATCTGGTTCGAAGAAGGTACGCAGAGAAGCACAGCTATGACGTGAAAAACATTTGCTGAAGTCTACATACGCTTTAATGTCAATAGGCAGATTCCTCTTCTTATGTGGTTATGTCAAAACCACTGCACCAAATGACATACGACATCATGGCAGAGACAAAAAAGTGGAAAACACACACACACATACACACATGCATGCATGCACACACACATCTCAAGTTGTATTTTGTCAGTGGCAGTTCTGGTGCACTGGTTGGAACATTGGAGCATTAGCCCTCAGGTCAGCCATGAGATACAGACTGTTGTATAAGTCTGACTGAGACAGAGAGAGAGACCCAGTTCTCAGCCTAAGTCTTCCATATAAGGAGTATGAGAGTGGCTTAAAGAAAAACACTTCTGTCCTAATACGCTGAATCAGTCTGAGCTCAGCTGGTTTTTTTTGCGACTGCTGTCTCGAGCACCTACAGGTTGTTATGGATTTATGCATTCTTCTATCGATTTACAACAGCACATGATCAAACAATAAGAACAAAAACAATGGGCCTCATTCACGAAACGTGCGTACGATCAGATTTGATCGTAAAGCGTTCGTGCGAACGTTTCTACGAACATAGTCTGATTCATCATTTTGTTTGTATCTGAATGTGTTCGTTGGTACGACCAAATCCTATGTGTGTTTGGAAACATGCAGGACTTTGTTCGTGTGTTTGGAAACGCGGGAAGGCTCTTAGAACAGCTTATTCTTTATGAAAAATCAATTGCAGTAGTGCCCAACCTCAACAACAAGATGTTTCAGTGGCCTTGTAGAAAAAAAGACTTAATAGGCTGAAATGGCGTATTTGTCGAATTGTCATAACAAAACAAGATTATCAAACTTGTACTGGGTTGATCACATGGACTGGACGTCTTACAAATACAGTTACATAGTCCTACCATCTGATGAAGATGCAGCCTGGATTTGATCTGTGTCCAACTCCAATGCCGACTGGACACCCGACAGTGAGGTCTCTCCTATTGATTGATCCTCTGATCCATGTCGGATAGTGCCTCAGTGCGCTGCCGTCCTCCTGTGGCTGATAATATGAGTCTACTTCTCCTTCTACTTTTTTGCAATCTAGTTTCATGACAAACCATTTCTTTTTTTTACCTCAGCAACGGTGTGTGTTTCTGCTGAAACAGCATTGACGGCGTTAATAGTTTCTTGCCATGCTTTACTTTTATCAGTTCTTGTGACTCCGCTGCTGATGCTTCTGAAAACTCCACTGTTTTT
>OOFE01020457.1:36004-59644 GCA_900323365.1 Monocentris japonica | reverse complement strand
GGAAATCTATGCATTACAAAATGTCTTGGTATACGAAGGTGAAGAAACATAGAACACTAGATTAGAGTGGCCATGAATCTGGGCAGACAGGGGAGGCTACAGATTGGGAAATGTGAGCAAACAGGCCATCAAATTACAGTCCCATCAGAGATAGTCAGCACCCGGACCTGCCCTAGTATTGTGGTTCAATACACAGCAGGCTGTGTACTTTGTAGAGTGTAGAGACGTAATAGATGAGGCATATGAAAGTTATGTCATTAGGGTTATCAAGTGGGCAATTCCAAACAGAGAGGTTTTGTTGAATTAGACCCAAACACGTCCTGAAGGCTCAACAGGAAGTTGTGGCATCCTGGCACCACCCTCAACTCTATACTCATCTACACTCCCCTGCAGCTACACTTACGCTTATATCTAGTTCATAACATTACAATCTCACTATTGGTCTATCAACAATAGGCTAATGGGATGGCTGACCCTGCTGGCTTGAATCAACCCACTCAGCAGTTAGGTAACTGGATTGTACCATCACTTAGAACTCAAAGGATCAGCTGACCCTGCTTGGTTTGTCACGTGATCTTTATAGTACAGAATGAGATATTCACATCCCATCCCATTAACCTATTACCATTAACCTCATGTTCCTCCTTCATTCTTGCCAGCTTTCTCTATAGATGCTCACCCAAGATTAATGATACAAGGAACTGTCGAATCAGATATCAACCAGATTTAATGGGTCCTCATAAAAAATCAAAACACAAGCAATTAAATATACAATATTACATGCTTTATTAAAAGACTCTTATCTGCTATTTTTTATATTGCACAAGGATGTCTTCACTCACCCTAGATCAAACCATCTTTGATGATGCTGAAGATCTATGACAGAAGTCCCAGCAGTTTTAATGACTAGAGCATAATGGGGTTATTTGATTTAAAAACCAAAATTACTGAGGAATGTGTAAGTAATGCAAAAGCAGTGCAAAAGATGTATAGAAAAAGTAGCAATGGAAATTCTTTGTAGTTCCATGGAAAAATGTCAACAAAGATCTCATTCTTTTCTTTCACATGAAACAAGTTTGCACTTGAAACAAAAAACCATTCACCCTAATCTGTGATAACCAACATTATTCTGTAACTGAGCGTAAAACAAAACATCCCTACATGTATCAAAAGCAGAGAAAAAAAATACAATATTAAGATCTTTCAGGAGAAAATACACTAAAAATTAATTTAAATTTTAACAAGCAACAGACGTATTCCTACATATCAACAGATATACATACATGGATCTAAAATGCCTGTAAACAAATTATTCTCTTCAGCAACTAGGCTTATTGCTAGCTTGGCAATCTGTCCTTCATAAACTTCATTTACTGGTTGCGGCATGAAGTGATAATGTCTGTGTCCAAGGTAGTACCTATGCCAATAAAGTGCTAATAAACCACAGACAGTATGCTCAGAATACAGTACACATGGACTTTATTCTGGGGCTAAGATACACTAGTCTGAAATGAAAACGATGGAAAATATGAAGGGGGCTTTTTAGTTTAGCTTTAGTTTAGTCTTCTCGTCTACCTGTCTTTTGTGATTGCCAATCACAATCACAATTTATTTTGTTTTGGTGATTAAAACCATTCCATTAAGATACATGTTTTCAAATTGAAAGTATAACAAGAGTATAAAATCACAGTGTAATGAATGTCCATTCCCTGTAATTAGTTTTTGTTTTGTGTCAACATAAATATTCCTGCTCAATAGCATCAATTCAATTTCCAACAATGAGATTGTGACTTCTTGACAACCATCTTTGATTCAGTAATCAAACTTCAACCATTGAGAATGACAAGATGAAAATAAAATCACAGCCTGGTCCCACAGATTATACTTCATTTCAATGCTTCAAAATAGTTTAGCTCAAAACCTCAGCAAGGTGAAAATGACAGTAAAGAGATCATAGAAAGCTATAAATACAATAAATAGTTTTGTTCAGTACTCAAGGGACTGTGGAGGAAACAGACCCTGGAGTCAAGCAGTCTTATTGTCTTCAAAACAGGGCCTCTTTTCAAGCCTGATATTCTTCTGGTCTAGCGTAAAAGTTACATTCAGCCACTACAATGTGGTAGTGGAGAACACAAGAGTTTCTCTCCATAAGATCTCTCACAATGGTTCTCTATCTCTTTAGTTGATTGCAAGCTCCACCCCCTCCTTGGAGAGAGTCAGTAGGGATGCATGCTGTCCTCCTTGTGTCTAACAAATCAACTGGCAGCTCCTAGATCTTGCTGACGTAGTTGTTGGGGAAAAGTCCCTGCTTTCCACGAAGTCTTCCTGTCCACCATCCAGACGCATCTGATCAACAGAGAGGACTAATTAGGGTTCACATTTCATAGTGAGCTCCCACATAACATCTTGACAGCATAATGGTACGACTAGAGTACTTGTGAAAATTCAGTTCAATTCAATCTTGATAAACAGCTACTGCCACCGGATTATGCTATTATTATGATGAAGATGGATAATTGATGAAAAATAATCTAAATCACAGTAGATAAATGAATCTGTGTTATGTAGTAATATTAGTTTCTTGTCACATGCTTACCCTCCTTAATGACGTCAATAATGTCATCAGCATTGAAGCTGAGCTCATCTGTGTCCTGGGCATCATAGGCATACAAGGCTTTACACTGGGGCACCTGGGGTTTGGGTTTGGGTGCAGGTTTGGGTCGCCCTCCTCCTGGCGGAGGCCTGCTGGCTGATGGTCTGTGGGCTCTGAGAAATAAAAAGAGAGAAACCACGGGACTGTTGGCATCTGTATGACGTTCTATAGTGTGGTGCTTAATAAAAGATTCAGTTCACTGTGTAGCAATGGCCGTGAAGTTAGAGCAGAAGCTGCATCCTTGTGAGTCTGTGTATTTCTATGATTTTTATGGAGTACACACAGAATATGTGTGCATGTTTAGTACTATAGGCCACACTAGAAAAACATGTGGCACACAGAGATAGGGCATAAACATAAGAAATACATGTTTATGTTAGTTGTTGTGTGCATGATGGTTCCCAGTTCATTTTCAGAGAATACAGTTGTTCACTAATCAACCACAAGATGGTGATCAACTACATGGTATGTCTTTGCCCACGCAAACAAACAGACAAAAAAGTTCAAGTCTGCACATTTCATGAAGCAGAGTTCTGTTCCAGAATCAGTGTTATCCTTCAGGTCTTAATAAATCAGTCAGGGAGTTGTAGTCAGTGCTTGGTAAACCCTGTTGTATACTTCTTGTACAATATATACAAAACACTGCAACAGTATAGTCTAACTATTTATTCACATAGAATACTAAAATATCAATTTTACACAGAGCTATTAGAGTGAATGACTACACAAAACCAGATGAAATTTTTTTTGCCACAACTGACATCACCCCAGTGTGGGACCCAGTAGTTTGCAGATAGTGGAATATTAGTTAGTGACTTTATAAATATGTTGCCATGTATTGAATAAAAACAAAAGAGGCTAGGATTCACAATCCAAAAGACCAATGCTAGCATCTTACTGGGCTTTTTCCTTATTATAGGACGAAATAAGGAATATTGTGTCCTCCAATCAGAAGATAGACTAAGCCAAGGGGCAATCTGGGGATGTTGTGTATTAACATTGTAAATTTGTCCCTATTCATTTAACATCATGCCCCATTGTGATGTGAATGTTTGACTGTAACTGTCATCTTAATTTTTCATGTATCCGTAAAAATAATCCCTGATGAAACCTTAGCTGGGAGAAGACGTTCACATCAGGGATTCTCTTCACTCATTAAAAAAATGAAAGCCGTCCCTTGCAAAGACAAATTGTTAAAGACATCTCCTCTGGAAACAATACAATTTGAGAAAACAACAGGGGGAAGAGAAGTGTCACTTGTATACCATCCGTCTTGAATTTGAACAAATTGCCAAATGGACTTAGCCTTCTTCTGATTTCACCATTAGCTGTTAAGGAACTACAGATGAAGCCAAGAGGAGAAGCATCAACATATCCTGCTACTGAGAGCTTCCCTAGGCCTGAACCACCACCCAAAACACTGCAAACACCCAAACTCACATTCCTCCATTTGAAGCTGTCCGTCTGTCTCCATTACTACAAAAGAATAAATTATCCAAATTACGCCAAATTATAGCAAGACATGTGTGTGTGTGTGTGTGTGTGTCTGTCTGGAACCATGTGCACATAAATGTTTATAGTAGTGCATGTGAAGTGACACAACTGTACCACACTGACACAAACACATCCTCATACACTACCCAGTAGCCATATTATATATATCCATACGTCTTTGTGTTCGTAAAGACTATATGTAAAATAAAAACAACCTTGCACATCCACATGTGAGTTTATATATACACATAGGCCTCCAATAGCTATCCATCTGTGGGTAATAAGTGTATAGTGTATATGTGCCAGTTCCTCACCCTGCAGCCCCTTGTTCAGGGACTCTGAGACAGTCTAGGTTGGGCTGCGGCCTGTTGCCGCCTCGCTCCTTAAGTTGGGTGATGTTGCTGGGCAGGAAGGGGTGGGTTGTGTTGCCAGACGATGGAGGCCTCTGGTGGGAATGCTGTGAGGAGTTCCTCTGATTGGCTATGTAGTTGGTGTTTTTCAGTCCTCCATTCTGGTGAGCAACTGGAGAGAAAAAAGGATATGTATGGGTTATGTTGTGTTTAAGACATTCCACTGGGGTACACGACAAGCTATTCAAGATGGATGGATGGTGAGATGGCTGCAATAAACATCTGTGTACAGTTACCTGGAGGTCCTGGTGCAGCTCGTGAGGGGATGTTCTGGTGGGTTCTGGAGAGGTTGGAGCGGCCCTGACTGAAGCTCTTCTTGGTGGGGCCTGAGGATGAGGTTCTCAACAAATAAGCATAATATACAAACAGCAAAGCCATTGAGATACACATATCAACTGAGAAAATACAATGTTAAAACCCAATGAAAAGAGAGAGAAGAGAGAATGAAGAAAATGCTGATAATATGAGCTATATTTGGAGTGGAGGTTATCATCGCTTATTGCAGACAAAGGTGGTTTACGTTCTTCAGGTCTGTTAATACTCACGTGCATTCTTTGGAAGTCCAGGGCCAATGTTGACCTGCAGCGTTTTGCTGGAGGGCTTCAGTACAGCCATATCTCCCTGACCCTGGACAAATGTGACCTGCCTAGAGCCACCTGCACTCAAGAAGCCCCAGTTCTCCTTCTTCAACTTCAGCTCCAGTCTGGAGGACAGCAAAAATGTCTGGCTTACTTGTGTATTTAACCCCAGATACAGTTCATACCTAATGTTCTTCCTCTTCATTAGAGTTTTGGTCCGAGTGCCCTGATTACCACCTTATTTGAAGATTTCTGAAATGCTGATTAATTCCCAAAAAAGCTCCTTTTATAGTTCAATATTAAATATGTTTTCTTTTGGGACCTAGCAATAGTCTTGCAAGCCTTTAAATCAGGAGTTGTTTCTGAAGCAATAACTAGTCAGGGTCAAGAAAGTTTTGAATCTTTGAAGTTGAGAATGAAGAAAACATTAAAATGAAGAAGACATGCTCGGTAGAAATAAGATCAAATTAAACTTGGTTATTAAAGAGAAGTATATTGTTATTGATTGATACTGATGGATACAAAGTATATTGTTGGTTGTACCCCTACCTTGGTTCAGGGTGTATTTCGTGTGCATTTACTTACGTGTTACTAAACTTGAGTGGTAGCTTCCTCTGGGTCTTCTCCTCAAACCTGCGGGCCAGTAAGCTGATGAACTCGGTCTTAAAGACACACTCCAGCAAGCTGTCATACTCCTGCTCATGCACGATCATGAGATCATCCTGCATGGTACTGAAAGAAGGACAGAACAGTCAGTGAGGAGCTCGTCTAGAACACAAGATCTAACTGTAAACTGATCATCACGTTACACGGCATCACGGTACTGTAAGTATAGGAGGATGGAATTGGCATCAGTTTCGTTTGCTGATTTCACAACATCCGGCACCTTCACCGCTCTGCTTTGATGGGAATTAAAACAGAGAGTCTGAATCGGCTTTGACATTTGCGTTCAAAGAGAGAGCAACACAAAGCAGCATGCATCTAAACAGGGAAGACAGCTTGTGCCTGTAACCCACACAGGGATACTTTGTTCCTTCCAATGAAGTAGAGTTTTCTCTGATGAGTTTTTTACAACCCTTGCTTTGCCTCTCTGCACCACCTGGTTCATATTACCCACAACCCCCCTCTCACACTGACTCAAAAGCCACATGCCTGTACCAATAGCTCTATGATTTGTACTTCTAAAAAAAGTGTTCCCATCAACAACAAAGCCCCTACAAGTCATGTATACTCATGGAAAATGAGTTAGTGAAATGCTCCTTTTCTTGCCTTCATTCTTCATCGTCAACATTCCTTCATTACAATGTTTTGACGATATATTATTCCAGTGTTGCTTTCAGCCACATTTTTGAGATGTGGACCAAAATGGCAAATTTAAGAAAACTGTGGATGGACGAGATGTGGAGTCGGTGTTGATTTACAGTCATCAGGACCCTGGTATGATGCTTCTGGAGAGTTCAGGATCCCAATGAGGAGTGTGTTACAGTACAACAGCCTTAATATAAAGTATAAAGTCCAATGGGGTTAGAGTGGGATGAAGTTAGGAAATTTTCTAGAAGTGGTAGAAGGAGGCTTTGCACAGATGCTCTATGTGGTCATTGAAGGTCAGCTGAGGGTTGAAGCTAATGCCCAGATTGGAAACTGAAGAGGAAAGGGGGGTGGTTTGACCACTAAAGGTGAGATGGTTTACGGGTGTGTGTTGGACCCAGTTTTGCTGCTGTAGAGCAAAACCAAGATGCATTTCCTCAAGGGTCGTATCTCCTCAAGGCATTTTGGGAAATGTGATGAGGCAGCAGAGGGATTCATGGAAGTTTATGACACAACCAAGGGGTGCGTGGGGTGTTATGTACAGGATAAACAACCGCTTTGAGATGCCTAGCTCAGGAATTTGTTAAGCTCTTATGACTGGAGTCTAGAGGTGAAGCAGGTCCATGGTTAGTAGCAGAAAGATGTCGGGCTGGATTGATAAAACACGCCACCAGATTTAACGTGATGTTAAGGGCAGAATGAGCTCAAATTAAGTTATGCCAGTTATGCTTGGGATGAGCAAGGTACATGACCTTTAGGTGGTGCTACAGGCTATAGTTTCATTACATTACACTGCTGCTGCAATTTTCTAATGACAATATGAACATACATATCTTTATCTTGACCTGTTTTCATTGCTTATTGTCAGCACCAACAGATCTTTGTCACCAATAGTCAGATGGACAGTGTTGACACAAACTAAGTAATGTTCTAAAAAAACTGTGGAATGAAATACAAAGTCAAGACATTGCACCAAAATATAGATTAATAGCTACAAACAGATGTGCCTAGATTTGATAAATTCTATATTTGTACAACCACTTTTGTCCCGGTTCTCACAGATATCTAACATGGAACCGTACTGTGGTTAGCCGCTATGAGACGTGAGAGGCAGCCACTAGTTCTTACCTGAGAGACACAGCCAAGATCTTCTCCACCTCAATCCGCCTCTTCAGCACCTCTGTCACCTGCCCTTTCTCTGGTCCCTGTTTAACCTTTTCTCTCCCAATCAGGTACACGCACTTTGGAGTCAGGATCAAGTCCCTCTTAATGCCCTAAATATAGCAAAAAAAATGTTGTGTGTGGTGAATCTGTTTCATATTGCCGAACAACTAAATAAATGCTTTGTCAGTTGATGAGTCAAAGAAGCAGATTGCTAACGGAAGGAGACCCACCTTAAAGCGGCGGTCGTATTTTGTGACTTTGTCCGCAAAGTCTATCTTTTCTCTCTTGCCCAGAAACTGTCGAAGCTCAGGCCTGTCATCCATACCCAGGTAGTCGCCCACAAAGTTTCTGTTGAGGCTGTGTCGCCGTCTCTCCTTTCGGTTCAACAGTAGGTCAGAAGCTGTGGAAACCCAAAGAGACAGAAGGAAGTGAGAGATGGAGAAAAAGACAGGGAGAGAGACAGACAGACAGACGAAAAGAGAGGCTATGAAATGTTATCACACTCACCTTCTTCCCTCATTTGGACATACTTCTTGCAGGCCACATATTTCCTCCAGGCTTTCTGGATGGTTCTGGCATAGCCATCAAACTTGCGCTCCCTTGTCTCTTCCAATAGAAAGAGCTTTGGAGACAGACACAGAAAACAAAGAACAACATAATAGGCATACCTCAGTGCCCAAACACAGTCACACCTACATACAACACCAGGGGTGACTACACATACATACTGTACATGCCTGAATACAGTTGAATACACAAACTCAAATCTTGGCTGTCACTGATGATCTTGTGATATTTCTGGCAGTTCAGCATGAGAGTGGTGGTTCACATATAAAGGAGGCCCAAGGTTGGTCCTTTTCTATCTGCTAACGTACAGGTGGCTTGCAACAAAGGAGCAAACCACCCATTGTTTCAATGTTTAAACCATCCTGAGGACTTCCTGTGTCCATGTTTTTGCCAACTTAGGCGCATTGCAACACATAGATGATTCCCGTCTTTAAATGATATATGCTTATATATCTTCTCATTTTGATTATTGTGATGACTTGCTTATTAGCAAAGACTAAACAATTAAAATCAAGAGCTGCCTGACGCTTTGCTGTACAAGGCTTCTTCTTCTAGTATATTTCTAGTACTGGATCTTACGTAAAAACATAAGATTTCCTGTCACCATATTTTTTTTGTTCTGTAATGTATTTATCAGCACATTGTTCTGTATTATCAGTACTATGCTTAACAACGTATAAAAGAAATTTTTGATTCATGGGATCTTTTGTCAAAACTATTGGTCAGGGCATGTCTCTACACCCAGACCTGAATCTATGCCAATAGACCACCCACTTCTCACCAGTCTGTCATTTCCTGATGGGCCTCTAAACACGCAAGCACTCCTTCTGCCCTCTCCCTGCCAGACTAAACATCCTGCCCACTTTGTAGTACTCAGGACAGGCCTGGCATTGACATGCCCTTACCACAGACCGGGACAGGACAGAACCTATCAGAATCAAAACGGATCCAGCTTAATCCACAAAAAATATATTCAAAATCACTTGTTCCCAGAGGGGCTGATGAAAAAATGAAGATGCTACAGTTTCTAATATTTTTATCATGAATATAGCACTTAAATTAATCTGTTGTGATGGGTGATTCCACCACCACTGTAAACTGAGGCCCCACTGCTTCCTATTACAGGTGACGAAGCTTCCAGGGCAACAAATACACTTCCAATTAGCAGCTGGTGTTGTGGATAATATTGCTCAGTGGAGTTCCCCTGTAACTTCATTACAAGGCTTTGACAGGCGCTACAGCACAGCATCGATTGTCATTATCATAATTTTTGACAATGATGTATTTACAAAAAATACTACCTTAAGGTTATAAATGAAAGATGATTAGAATAATACATTTGATGTATCGATGATGAGGACAAGAGAAATCGACTAGAGGATGGCAGTGGGGGATGAGACATTGAGTCTCCTCAGACTTCACTCTGCCTCTAAGCAGCATTTGTAACATCTCTGACAGACAGTAAACCACCAGCCCATCCATCATCACTTTGTGGGGGAGGCTCTTCTCGAACATCTGGCTTGACTTCAAACTAGCTTATCTAACTGGATGGAGAGAAAAATGCTTCAGCCATGAACTAATTACTTGGTGTCAGTGTCTTTTCACACAGAGAGGCTTGTTTTGAGAAGCATGGCAGGTAATTTCAGCGGTCTGCCCTATGTGATATTTGCGTTTCATAAGCACACCTCAATGACTGGGTCTTAGTCTGGCAGTGTGGGGGATGGGGGATGGGGCTCTTGGCAGTGCACCACTGCAGTGAATAAGTGAAGGCATTCAGGACCAGCCTGAATCAAGACTAAGATGTCTGTGTATTAGCTTCTAAACATACATCTGTGTGTGCACACGTGCGCATGCATGCTGGGATGTGCATGATGTGTATAAATGTGAATAAGTGAGCTCACAGGCTTCTCACAAGTGCAGCTTTCATAGGAACCATGAAAAACTGCAGTTATGGTGGAAAAAAGACAACCCCTTACAATGTCCCCCCAACTCTGTGACCACAACTTGTACTTGTGTTTTAGTTCCAGAGTGGTGTTGACTCAGTGCTGACGTGGTACGAGGGTCGGGTATAAACTCCTCCCCTAGAACACGGATAAGAGCATGATTTGGGACACTAGTGCCTTTTATGGTGTTTAGTGTGAAAATCGTGAGTTAAGGTTTTTTTCCCTGACAAATAGGCTTCTGCATGCCAGCAGCCATTTTGACATTCTAGGTCAAGCATACTATATGAAATAGTTGCACTGTAAGTTAGGTGGTATTTTCGCTCCAAGGTGCCAAACGTGTGGTACATTTTCCTGGAAAGCTTTCTTATAGAGGCATGGCACTATAAAGGGTACGTCGTAAGCAAAGAAGAAGATGTGACAGTCTGGAGGCAGGGAAGAGGAGGGACTTACCGACTCAGGCGCTTTAACAAAGATCTTGGTGCGTCCAAGCTGGTACTGATCCTGGTCCATGTTGACAGAGCGTAAGAGATGAAGGACACCTTGTTTCTCATCTCCCCGCCATGTTGGCCAGGACTCTTTGGTCAAGATAGCGTACCTGATGAACAGAGACATCATTACATTACAGTCATTTAGCAGGCGCTTTTATCCAAAGCAACATACAAAGGTACTTGACACTATGTGGGGATCGAACTCACAACCCTGAGACTGAGAGTCTCATGCTCTACCGACCGGGCAAGACATCAGCAGAGATGGAGAATTTTATACCCATAGAACACAGGGGGAGATATTATTATGACACTTTTTTGCTAAACAAATTCCATGACTTTTCCAAGACTATTCCATGACATATAGCACAGTTTAAGTCTATGTTGCAAATTTCACATTTTTATAACATCTGATCTGAATGTCCCCGGTCTTTCTGGCTACAACGATCACCCAGGACCGATACTATCAGATTTCTGATTTGAGTTTTTATTCCTTAAAAGGAAAGTGGATCAGCAAGCAGCCAAGCCTGACAATAAACATTTCACTGGTTGGAAAAAAGATAATCAATATATTTCCATGACATTTCCAAAAGTATATGCACATGTTTCATTTTCCATAACTTTTCCAGGCCTGGAAAACAGAATTTTTGACTTTTCCAGGTTTTCCATTACCGTAGGTAGGAACCCTTATGATGAAATCAATTAACTTTGATTGCAAGATATAGATTGAGACCTGAGGTAGCAACCACAGGACTTGATTAATACAATTTCAAAACTTGCTTCTGTAAATGTCTCTCACATACTTCAGTGTTGCATACTACAGTAAAATCAACAGCAGTAGCATTGAGTCTCTTGTGTGCTTTAGCAGAGTCTCCTCAGCAGGCCCACCACACACTGAGAGAGACACATGCACGCTGCACCCTGCTCTACTGACTGAGACCGTGGAACAAGAGATGCTACTCCCATTTTGAAGTAAATCACAGCTCAAATTTAGTGCCCTCACTTCCTGCACACTAAGGCATGTTACCTGTTGAGGAACTTCCTGAAGACTCTGCGGTAGGCGTAGCCAGCACGCCTCACCCTGATGTTTTCCTTCAGACCCAGGTACTCGACTTGGTGCTTTACTCTTAAGGACAGGAAAAAAGAAACAGAAAGAGTGGCTGATTGCATGCAACAGAAACATTCATAGTTTAATTTTACTTTGATTTATGAACTAGTTTGTGTTGTACTAGAGTGAATGACTAACATCAATTCAGTTTCAAATGTCTTTTACAGTGCATACTGCATATGAAGCTCCCACTCCACCAGAAGAAGGGACTATTCTGGGTCATTGTATGCAAGACCCATGTTTCTCTAACTTTTCCTCAAACAAAGACCTTAGGCATTACTTAATGCATCCATGCTTCCTGTGAAAACAGGTGTTCCGGTGCTAATTAAATAAGCCAACCGGAGCCCGACTCACAACAGGAAGGCCATTAGACCCTGAACAATACAACAGCACTCTGCATCAGTACATGTAGTGCCCACGCTCTGTGGTTAGGGAAGAAAGAGAGGGAAATGGAAACGGAGGGAGAGAGAGTGACACTTCCTCCATGACTTGGTGTTAAGACCATAACATGGGGGAGAGGACAAAAAAAAAAAAAACCCAAACAGACAAAACAGGGGAAGGTATATCAGTTGAAAACTTAACAGTAATGTGAATATCATAATGGAAGCATATTCTTTGAAATCCCAGAACCAACCAAGACCTTTCAGAATATCTATCTCATGTTTAGATTATTGAAAGAACATATAGTTAGAAACATGGATACATTGTGCTTTGAAAGACTGCAAGCATGGCATACTCGAAGGGGATCAGAGTCAGTCACTTACCGGCTCTCTTCCCAATCTCTGGGCTTCTTGGTTTCGTTGGGTTTGATGCAACGAATGTAATGTGGAGTGCATTTCATCAGTGTGCTCACCAAGTCATTGGCTTGTTTCTGAAAGGTGGAATAAGAGCAAAGAGAGGGATAAGAGAAAGGCAATGAGCCTTAAAAATCCATGCTTGTACTTATGTTGTATTACTGTCTGTTTTCTCAATGGGAATGTTCCGGGATGCTACTCTCATTTATCAGACTGACAAATGAACACGTCCATAAACATCTTCGTGCTATAGATACTGTACACTGTACTGTTTTGTGTCACCTCATCCCTCAATAGCACTGTCGTTACTACAATAACATGTAGTAACTACTACAATAACATGTAGTAATGACAGGCCTCAATGACCTTTTCAGGTAGGGCAGGTGGGTTGTCTAATAGATGTACATACACACTCATGGTTGAACACACCTTTATTTTGCTGCCAGCAGTTGTAGGTCGACCCTTCTTTTCAGCATTGAGGTTTTCTGGAAACAGTGCTCTGATGAAAGCACTGTTAGACGACAAAGGTGAGGAGAGTCACTAATGAGAGGACTGATACAGAAAAAATATTTGAATTGTTCTTAAGTATAATAATAATACAATAATAATGCCCATGGCCACATTTCAATTTTGATTTTTACTTATATATTCTTATTGTTTGATCATGTGCGGTTGTAAATTGATAGATGAACCGAAAGTTCTTTCAATTTCCAATTATTTCAGAAGATATTGTACATTATCTGCATAAAATGCAAGGTGCCAATAATATTGGCTGTGCAAAGGAGCCAGAGTTGTAGACCAGGAACTGTTTTTCACTGTGTTTCCCCTGACAGCCAAAAGCAAAACAAAAAAACCCAGCAACCACCTAATGATTAAAGAACCAAGGATATTGCACAAAGATCGCTGGGTTAAATTCCTGGACCAGCTGGGAATATCTGGGTGGGGCAAGTAAATGAAAGGTGTGTGTACTGTATAATCTATTTTTTGACAACATTCCTGTTAAAATATAAAAATTCAGGAATGGCTGACTTTCACTTAAAAAAGTATTACTGGGGAATATGGTTTTCTTAATCCTATTATTTTTCATTTATAGGCATGGTGTTTCATCCATCACATCATTCCTCCACCATGACGTCTTTGTGCTGGTCAGAATGTAGCAGATACTTGTGAGCTTTACATAACCTCAGGTTTCTGTCAACAGAAGACAGACACTCGGCTTATCACAAGAATAGTTTAAAGGAAAGTAACGCTGATTTTCACTTTTGAGCTCATTTCTGTTACTGCAACTACACAGGAGCATCTGCGCCAGAGTGACTTTTTAAAAGACAGAATGACAACAGTCACTCTACAGTAGCAAGCAGAGTCTCTCGCCCGAGAGCTGTAGTGTGTGTGTGTGTGTGTGACCAGACCATTGTCAGGGAGGAAATATAGGAGATAATGAGGTACATAGTGGACTTTTGTGCCCAAAGCACAATCGTTTGGCTACAAAACACTTTTTTGATTTTGCTGCACAAGCTGTTCGGAGAAAGTTGGGAGTTTATTTTTGGAGCTATAAAACTTCAACCCTGTTAACTTCAATAGTTCGGGAGAAGGCTGAGATGGAAGTACAGGGGCTAACTCACTGTGTGTTTGATGGTTTGATTTTGGCTGATGCCGTTCAACTTAATGACTTGCCTGTGTCGCTGGCTTTGTAATTATGATTTAGTTATTTCAAAGTTTATGTCCTTTTTCATGTGGTGTTCCATTATTCCCTGTATCTGCCACCTTTTCTCAAATTGGTATTTGTTTAATTTTAAATTTCTTAATCAAGGCCATGCACACAGAGGAAAGGATCAGTGGGGTGTGTGTGCAAATAGACCAGAAGTCTGCTAATACTGTCCAGCTGACAATACTGGTCATTCCTTTCTTCTCTATTTAGGCCTCCTGCTCTATGGAATGAGTCTCCTTCCTTCCTCCCCATGCTTCCTTTATGTTTGAGTATGCCAAAGTCTTTGTATGTATCTGTGCACAGCCATGATGTGGATGAGTGTGTACACGTGTGTATGTGCATATGTTTGTATTTTTGTGTTGTCGTGTGTGCATATATTTTAGTGTGTCTGAATGGGATTTTGACATGACCCCTTTCATGCCTCACAAAACATCCACACAAAGGGGCTAGCAGTGGCTGAAGCCTGTGGGGGTTAGAGAGACAATGCAGGCTGTTTGCACAGATGGCCACAAAGCAAGCCCAAGAAACCATAACACGGGGAGACCAGACTCCACAATGCGGCTCCCCAGGGAGATTGCACTTTGCAAGTCCTGACTGAGTAGACCCCAAAAACCACATATCTGGACAGGGGCCAGACGTGATTCAGGGCAAGGTGCAAGGTGTAACCCAGCCCTGCATACTCCTATTATGTCCTGCCAGTTTCCAGCTGCACTTGGATGTCTGAAACTCTTATTCAGATGTGTTGAATTGTATCCATATGCATCCTAATAGAAGATTCCCTTCAAGTGAGCACAAAAGAGAACCCTCGCCACATGTTGTTGCAAAGTGCCAACAGGAGTTACTTACATTTCACTGCTCTGCATCAACTCAATGAGGTCAGTAAAAAGAACGTCACGGTTCCTCTCACAGAAGCCCTCTGCATCGTAGGACACCTGGGAGAGAGACCCACAGAAAGATTACTAGGGGTTAATAATTATCAGAAAGGGTGAGGTTGAACTAATGAAAAAATCCAGGAGCCCCAGCAAAACGAAACATGAGAGCTGAGGGAAAATGAATAATTGTGATATTGTGATGAAAATAAATTACTTCTAATGGGAAAATCATATAAGGGATCCGAGCTTTACAGCAGCCAGTTAGCTTCCTCATAAAAGCAGCAGTGGTTATTAATTGTATAACTTAACAGTGTTATTTCTCCTATAGTCTGAGATTGGAGGAATGTCCCAAGCCCTGACTTGGGAGCCCCTCAAGTCTTTATGGCATGGCTCATTAGGTCTGTGGCATGTGTGCCAGGCCGAGGCCACCACACATCTGGAGAATGACATGGGACAACCCTGGCCCAGACCGTGAGAATGACAGAGTGAAAATGAACATAAAAATGGATTTTAATGAACTGTATTAAAATATATGTGAGGTTGTTACAGTGTAACCACATAGGAGAAGACAGCGGGAGGGATTGCAGTGGTAATCAGACATGGAAGAGAGAGGGGATGGATGGCGGGAACTCGTTTAAGGTTCACAGTTGGGCGGTGACCTACCGGCTAGGGGGAGTTTGCTATCATTTTAAAAAGTGGCCCTCCCAGTGGCAGGCTCCTGAATCAGCAGCAAAAACCGGCCAACAAAAACAGAAACCCACATGGCAGAGGACAAACAAACTGTCCAGTAAGCACTCTGCAAATCAAGGGCCTGATGTTTCAAAACAAAAGCCCATGTATCTAGTTGTTAAGGTATGTTTTTCCCCCCCCAAGAGCTCATAAGAAATCCATTCAGATATTTACAATATTCACAACTGATGTTTTATTGGGGCGCACAACATGAATTCTTAGAATGGGTAAAGTTGTTAGCTATCTCAAATCGATTAATTGTGATACTCTAAATGAAACTACATTCAGCAGTAGTTATACTCCTATTCTCATTTGATCTGTCATGTCCAGGGCTAGGTTTATTTTATTCACTACCACTGGCTATTTATGCACAATATGCTCTATTACGGCAGTACTATCCCGCCTTGCCGGTGTGTGCCCGTCACGTGACCGGGACGGTACCTGCAGCCATTAAATGAGTGCAGCCAGACAGACCTTGCCCGCGTAGTGGTGGATGATGAAGCCTTGGTTCCAGCTGTTGAAGTGTTCGTGTGTGTTGATCTGGACACGGAGCTTCTGCAGCATGGTCTGGTCGGCTCCCTCACCCACTGCGTGCATGGTGGCACACACATCATCCAGGATGCTCATGATGCCAGGGGGATTCTGGGATTACAGTGAAACCGATTAGTCTTAAAGCAATATTTCACTTTAGTTTCCAGTATTAACATTCACAAAGAAGTTACTAAGTACTAAGTTCCAATTAATCAGTAATGCTCTCCCTCACTAACTTCTATTTTCCTTTTGGTAGCCTGGAAATAATTCTTCTAACACATAAAGCAGCTCAAGGCAGATTAACCCAAATATTTATTTTCAAAATTTTATTCTGGTGACACTTTTTAAATTGCAATTATTGATAAAGAGTTAAAAAAAAAAAGAAGCCCAAATACCAGTGATTGAACACTCCACGTAACATCAGAGATTGATGGTTAACAAAGTTTCATCAACCAAGTTTAGTGAAAAATGAAAATATTATAACAGTGAAATGTCACTTTAAGGTTACTACTGAAAGAATTTCTATATATGAAAACTATATCTAAATCTATATTTCTGTGTAAAAGGATATAACGAATCTATTTTTAAATAGATAATAAATGAGAAGTAAAAGCTCCAAATGCAACAGTAGAGCAGCTTAAAAATGACTTGACGTTGCCTTTCTCAAAACAACGTGCAGGATGATGTCACACAACCCACAGCCGCACACTGGCCCATTTGGCTCCATTATACCCAAAGTTGATCAGTGGCCTTCAGACTGCACAGTGGCAGTAGTGTCTCTCTGAATGTGTGGCCAACTCAGAGAACACAAGTCTCTGTTGAAAAGCCACATGTAAACTTGTCACTGGATTAACCAAATGGGCCTGGCGTAAAAGCTGAATTGTCAGGCATTGATATAGAGCCCCTGCTCCTCTCAGATGGAGGCTTGTTTAGAGCACTTGTGGATTTCATGGATCAGACCTCTCAGCGGGACAGATAAATCTAATTAAGAGGCATGTCGGCATGTTTGAGGATGTTAAGCTGCTGGTCATGGGAAGAGTGGAGAAACTTGGCAAACCAATGTGTAATTCATTTTACACACGGTTAGGTCCAATTTGGTTCATGAAGACAGCGAAAATAACAAATTACTGATCTAAACAGCCCAATATCTGCTTCATGTTATCCTATTTCATTGTGAATGTAAGCTGTTCACTCATGGAAATAATAGTTATCTTGCATTTACCACTTTGCTTTCGATAAGATCACAAACAATCTTGTTGTTGAAGTATTCAATGGGAGTCCACTTGATGCCCTCCTGTACATACTCCTCCTACAAGACATGAGGAAAGTGCTGAGTCAGAATATAGTACAACTAATGAGAGTAGAAATACAACATGCATCAAGGTAGAAAAAGTGTGAGGAGAAAACATTACCTGCTCCGCTTTTAGAGTCAGCTCAATAAATATCTGCTGGAGTTTCTCGTTCACAAAGTTGATGCAGAACTGTTCAAATCCATTTTTCTAATAAAGAGACAACACGTGAGAGCAAATACTTGCCACATACTCTGTGGGAGGTATGTCACTTGCATCTTCAGAAAGTACGGATATCCTCTAGGATGAATTGGCTTTGTTTGGAGAGGATGTTATACACCAGTCTGCCTGGTATTGAAGGAAGAACTGTGCTGTACAATGCACAGCACTCACAATAGACCTGAAGCCTGAGCCTTGTGTGATAGCAGCCTGCATCTTCCTGTCTTAACTCTGGACACCAAAACACAGATGGCTTATTCGAACTCTGTGTATTTACAGTACTGTGCAAAAGTCTTAGGCACATAATCTCTCTCACAATCTCACAAAATTCTATAAAGCAAAGATGCTTTCAAAAATAATGAAATGAAAAGTTTCTAAATATCAAAAAAAGTACTATAAAGAGCAGTAATGTAAAAAAAAACTAATGCAGAAAACAAAAAAATAAACATCAAAGATATTTATTAAAGATATATTTATTAAACATATTTATATAAAAAACATCTAGGGTGCCAAAGACTTTTGCACAGAAAACCTACGAACTGAAAGACAGAGCTCGCCTAGCTGATGCGGTGCACAGTCACAATCTGTATGTGATAATAGGAGTCAGAGCTCTTGTACGTTATGATTTAAATTTGCAAGCCAGCATAATATAGAAGCACTTCCCTTTGGTTCTCAAGTCAGGCCCAATCCTATCAACAACCCCGGGAGGCAGTAGTAAAACCTCTCCTCATGCAAACTAAACAAACATATAATCAGATCAGAAAGGTACGTTCAAGTCTGCTGTTTCAATCAGGAGATGGGACTTAACCACATACTTTATAAATCAGCCTGATCCTCGGTGTTTAATCTGTTTAAATGCTCAACGTTTCTAATCTTTAATCTAATTCATGTGTGTAGATGCAGAGTAAAAATCCAGCAGCCATGTGTCAACTTGTGAAATGGTCACAACCACTTACTTGGAAAATTTCAAATCCATAAATATCCAACACTCCAACATTTAACTCCTGATGATCCTTCACCATGGCTTTGTTGATGGACTGAAATCAAAGGTACTGTGTTACCAATATTATAGGTATAGGTATACTGTATTAGCAATATTATAGTTGCACAAATTGAATCCTATACAAACATCCAATCGTACCTCTACTAGGAAGTCAAACAGACGTGAATGCAGGGCCTTGGAGAGGGCGTCACGTGTGTAACACGCCTGCTCCACGTTCAGTGTCACGTCAATAGATTCCAATGCGTTTCCCCACTTGCTGTCCATCTTACGGCTGGTCAGTTTCTCCTTCAGGCGCTTCTGGTCGATTCCCAGCAGAAACGCAGGGAAGGCTAAAACTGTAAAAAGACAAGAAAAAAAGAGAAAAAAAAGGAGGGAGAAAATAAAGAAAAGGTAAAGAAAGAGACACTGTAATTATCCACAATACAGAACCCTATGTATCAAACAAGCAACAAACTAGTCTTAGAATAAATGGCCATTTTCCCACAAAAATATTCTTTTTATTAGTCAATTTTTCTTGTCTATCTGGATAAAATCAACCTCACATTTACTCCGAAAGTGTGTATGCTTAGCTGGAAATGTGATATAACTCCATAGCAGATCATCATAAGCCTGCATGAATTTATCCTATACATCTATGCATATTGAAGCCTATCATTTCAGTCTGTGCGGCAATATTTGTTATAGTTTCTAATCACTCATATTGAGAAGAAATTAGGCTAAGTCAGTTCACACTGTTTTGGGGATAAAACATTGGAAGTTACTTCTAGTTGTACCATGGCAGAGAAATGAGAAATAAAGCAGCACACTAGTACGGAGCATTGTTCCAAAACAGACTGCACATTTTTCTAAAAATCAGTATGGACTTTATTATAGTGTTATTGTGCATTTAAAATACACGTTTCACATTGGATTCTGTGCTTGTGCTGGGTAGGAAAGTTAGAAAGCTTCTATTGATAATCTCCATGAATTCATTTGTGCTGGTTTGAGGCCACCAAACTGGGGCCGTTCTGACCACACTGTTGAAACAAAACATCCTCTGGAAACAATACAGACAATTTAAACTTAGAATTACACTTGAATGCAACATAGTCCATGTACTGGTCTAGCTTCTGAAAGGGGTTGAGCATGCCATGGATCGTTAGTCCTAACCTGGCATTGATATTGTCCCCTGAGAGCTCCTCCCTGCCTTATTACAGTGACTCACTTCCCCTAGAAGGAAATGGCTTTCAGGGCTGAAGTCTCACTGCGTCTGGGAATGCATCAGACGAGTCCAGTAGCTTCGCTTTTGGGACGTTAGAGTGTGAATGAGAATGCGTCTACTTAGATGATGGGGCAAAGTCATCCTTTGTGTTAGGAAAGGTATTGATTGATTGCTACGGCCTGTTATAATGGAATTAGTTCAGTCTACAGTATGCAATTTCCACTTACAATACAATATATAAAAGGCACAAAATAGTTGCCATCATTTTGAAAAAGAAACAATACGTAACCCAAAATAACGTCTGAATCATCTTAATTTTGTCTACTATTTGTATGAAGTAGTCTCAACATTTCTTTTGCCCACAGATGACGCATTGATTTGTTTTGCTGAGCGCAAGGCGATGTTTATGTGGATTTGATTGGTGTCGTTTTGTATGGGGAACCAGGGGTCTGGATATGTGTAACACATTGCTGTGTAAGCAGACAGGAAGTGAGACTGGGGGGGGGCAGGAAAGACAGAGATTACGGAGGGCCGGTGTTACGTCTGCACAGAACAGAACGAGGCTTTGTGCCCTGGCAAATGCACTCTCATCTACATCATACAGACTGGATGGGTGGGAGAGAGGCAGACGCAGGAGCCGTACAGCATGAGAAGGAGAGAGGACAAGGGGAGAGGAATAAAATGAGGGAGAGAGGGAAGGGGACAGGAAGATCTGCATTTTTCCAAGTAATTTTAGTCTGTGATGTAATATGTCGAGCCCTTCAATAATAGTGCGTTTCCTGGATCACTCCGGACACTTGGATGTGGCCCCGCATTAACACAATAAAGCTTTAGGGAGTAAAAGTGCTTCGAGAGAAATAATATTACTCCCAAACCAACGCCTGAAGGGCAGCTCGGGACACTAAAGAGAACATTAGAACCATTAGCTTTTCTCCTTCTTGAACCCCATAATCATAATAGAGTATCTGAGGATGCTTACACTCTTCACTCTCCACAGCAGCGTAGTTCCCTGCCTCCCTGAAATTGATATTTCCAAGGTGTAGGACTCCAGCCA
Source organism: Monocentris japonica (assembly GCA_900323365.1). Taxonomy (NCBI): domain Eukaryota; kingdom Metazoa; phylum Chordata; class Actinopteri; order Trachichthyiformes; family Monocentridae; genus Monocentris; species Monocentris japonica. Next base: position 38,534 of record OOFE01020457.1, on the reverse strand, counting down.
CGATCTGAAGGACCAGGGCGCGGTCCTCCCCTGAGATGCCAATCACAACCATGGCATGCTGGGAAAGCAAAGGAAAAGATAATGTTAAATCGGGGCTGCAATGTGGGTTTACTTAGTCCTGCGGTACCTGGCTTGTGTCCTCTAAGTACTCCTCTTGTGGTTTTAATGGTAAACAAAAACAGGTGGAGAGCGTCTGAAAAGAAAACACATTGGTAAAGAGACAAAGGAATGGAAAGAGAAGGCCGTGAGCCACATTGGTAAGAGAGTAGAGGGGCAGTGGTAGGTGACAGACACACAGACATACACACACTGAGGATGTCAAGTAAGCAATAGTTGGAAGGAAGGAAACTGACTCTGAAGCAAACATACCATTGTCTCCTGAAAGTCGCTCTTGTCATTGATGTCATCCACTTTGTAGGAACCAGACTGATTGAGGTAAGTGTAGTAATCCAGGCTTGTGATCCCCAGGCTGCTCTTCTGCTCTCCACTGGCTCCTTCTATCAACTGCGGAAAGGAAAGATTATTAGACTCCTGTAGAGCAGAAGTTAGGATAATTGTGTACAGCATTTATAGACTTGCCTCTGAAACAGTGAACTTCACATTCTCTCTCTATGAATTTCCATCCATTTTCAACCACTTTGCATGTGAAGAAAATTGTGCTATGGGAAGACTGAACTGTCCGATCTCTTCCAGGGACCTCAAGCCATACACAGTGAAAACAGCATGACCCTCTTTCAGCAGCCAAATGGTGCCTGTTATCTAATGTGTCTTGAAATTCCCTCACAGACCCTCTAAGCCAAATGTGGCTCATTGCCAGCTCTGAAAAAGCACATGAACATTTTAACAAATGGTGAACGCTACTATGTCGACGCAGTAGCAAATCCTCACCTGATAGAATATGTGGAAACTCCTCTCTCCAGGATTCCTCATGACGACACGTGACTTCTCCAATAGGAAGTTGGAGATTTTCCCTCCGTCTGGTTCACCACCAGAGCTGAACTGGATCTCAAAGTATTTCCCCTGATGGATGAAATCGTGGTTCTTTAGTATGGGAGTGGGCCGCAATAAAGCTTAAAGCCAGAGCTATAAGAATTGAAGTAATGGCACTGGCTGAGCTAGGGATGCTAAATCCAACCCCGTTTTGTGTCTCACTGTCCAGACAAGTACAAGTATGTAATGTAATATCTATTCCAGTCCCAGTCAGGCTGGATAAAATGGGTACAGAGACACTATTTATCCAAAGAGACTACCTCAGAAGTAGTGTTCTTAAGCCATTAGTGCCAAACTTAATGTATTTCACCAAAACTAGACGTAAGAATATCCCAACAACTGAGACAATACTGCTTTGTATGTTAACCTGAATATAATACTTAACCACTAAGCTCTGCTGCAAAGGTTCTCACAGAATACATGTTCTCAAATGTGCTTGGCCTTAAGTGTCCATGCTAACCGACTTCCTTTGTAAGCAGTATAGTATGTGCCTCCGTGGTTCTCAGTGTGCTGCCCACTCTTTCTGCGCAGTGTGTCCTTACAGCACAGCTCTGGTTAAGTCTTTCATCATATGGCTGTTTACCTCTCCCATAGGGTCCTGTCCTGTTCCATTGACTTTTTACCGCACGAAGGTCAGTGAGCCTGATAACGAAACCAATACATTGAATTTCACTTACCGAAACAGATGTCCATAATCGGTGGGCGGCGCTACATCTCCGATGCACAAATAAACTTTTATACTTTGTTACTTTGTTAAAGACAGGTATACTCCTGCATTTCCATTGTAATGAAATCCAAGATGGCTGACAGACGCCTCAAACTCTTCTTCGGTACTTATTGCGTGGAAGCAAAGTGTCAAAGAAGAGTCAACCATCTTGGATTTCATTACAACGGAAATGTTGGAGTATATTCGACATATTGGTTTCGTTATCGGGCTCGCTGACTTTCGTGCGGTAAAAAGTCAATGGAGCAGGACAGGACCCTATGGGAGAGGTAAACAGTGAAAGACTCCCAAAGGGTCCTGTATCAGGGCTATGGTTAACCAGGACACACATGAGGCTTGCAACCCCAGGCAAGAGAAGGCAGAGGAAAGCCTCAACTGTAAATCACTGTTTTTCAAAGTCTGGATTGGGACCCAAAGATGATTTAAATTATTCCAGAGTAACTGGTTCCCATATATTCCTCTCTGAGTAGCACAGTTAAGGAGTTGCATTGTGACTGGGCATTTCTGATTTCATCTGAAACTACTGGCTGTGTTATGATACCGCATAGTCTTCCAACGTCCCTGCAATGCAAGTAGGTTTATACTGTAGATAACCTCCAGTTTTGGCACACAAGAAAAATGATGCTCAAAATGTGGGAAAAGATTTAAAACCACTGCTGTATTTCACCATTCCTTTTTTACTTTTGCCTCTCTACACCGTTTGAAATGAACATTCATGTGTTTTCTTTGGTTCACAAGAAACAGTTGCAAATCAAGCCTGGGCAAAAATCAGTGCCAATAACATGATGCAAGGCACCCTAATTCCCAAATAGTAAA
>OOFE01020457.1:0-35984 GCA_900323365.1 Monocentris japonica | reverse complement strand
AAAAAAAAAAAAAAAAGGCAGCACAGAAATGAAAGCCTTACAAATCTGCTGGAGTTGTTGTTCCTCACGGTCTTGGCATTGCCGAAGGCCTCCAGCAAGGGGTTAGACTGCAGGATGATGTCTTTGACATGCTGTGAGCGGACAGATACGGAAAGTGAGCTGTTAGCTACAATACAGTGACTAACAAGTAAAGCGGAGGCAGGCAGACGGTAGGCAGAGACACCACACACTTCACACCCCTGTTGGCAGGTCTGTGTGCACGTCTCTGGAACTTTCCACACACAGACATGCATGTGTTCGCGCAAACACACACAGGCACAAAAAGTCTGGAGGACATTATCTTTCCAATGAGCCATCTGCATGTCAGAAACACATGAGTTTTAAATCAGCACACTGACAGAGACAGAGCTATTCCCGCTTCCATTATTGTATACAGAAATGGAGTGGTTGTATTTCTTGGAATCTTTTGCATTCCTGAACCTTTGTCCTGTAATAAAAGAAAAAATAAGTACTGCAGTTAAAATTATTTCATAGTTATTTATATAGTTATTAGATTACATACTTATTTATAATAAAGTACTATTCATAAGAAGCCCATACAGAAATACTTGCAACACTATTATCTTTAATGGTGAATAAATGAATGGGGAAATGTCCTCAGTCAGGATGATCATGATTGGACAGATGGATAGGACTTGGTACTGGCAGGGAGCCACACTATAAAGGTATTCTGAAAGGTTCATATACATACACATTTGCGAACACACACAAGCATACACATACATCAGTACACACACAAATGCATGTACCCATACATATATTGTACATAGAAGCTACAGGAACCATGTGAACGAGGAATGGAGACACCGGAGGGACCTGACAGAGCTAAATGGAGGCCAGGAAGAGGTGAGTGAGACAAGATGTATTTATAATACAATGACCACCTTTCTTTAATCAAACAATAGGCTGACCAAGAGTCATTCTGATAACATGCTTTAGAAGCACACATACATAATCCAACTTAAAATGGTGAACACTGAAGTAATAGTGCTATAAATCCCATGGGACTCAGTCTAACTCTTCAGACTATCAGCCCTACTATTAACTTGAACTTGAAGCCAGAAGATGATTTATGATGTTCCCTAGGTGGAAAAAGCTCTGACTGGATTCAACACAGAACTTATATCCAAGTGCCATCATGGTGCAGGCATTTCCTCATCAAACTTAAATCCTTACAGAGTCTTAGAGGACATCTGCTGGTTTGGGAGGTTGCCAGATGGCTGATGGGGGTTGGGTAAGTAAGAGGCTGCTGATGGACTCATAATGGGGTAGTGGAAGGATGATAAGAGATGAACTGGGTGTGGAGGAGAGAATGGGTACAGGACTAAAGCAGCAACAGTTTGTTTCATGTCTGTGTGACTTAATACATGCCTACATTATACATAACAAATAACCTGTGAATGATTCTACAAGGTAATCACAATATAATTCAACATCTCCAAAGTTTCACATATATTTCATGTGGTGTTCTAAAAGAGAAAAATAGTTCCTCTCACCTGTACTCTGGGTCCACCTCCTGACACTCTGGAGATGTAGCTCATGATATACTTGGCTGCCACAGTCTTCCCTGCACCACTCTCTCCACTAGAAAACAAACAGTTGGAGAGAGCTTTTCAGAGCTGGCTTGCTTCTTATAGGTGCAGTCTGAAGCATACTGGCCAACTACTGGCATCAATATAATGCAATGACAAATAGCATGTGACACCTGAATATACACTTAGAAGCCATTTTATTAGGTATTAGGTACATCCAGTACTGGGTGGTTGTATGCATGTATGTGGTGCATCTGTTACCTTACACTCCTTTTCTTATTTTCTCTCAATCTCTTTCATTAACAAGCTGTATTTGCCCACAACTGCCACTGACTGAATGTTTCTTCTTTGATGCACTATTCTCTCCACCCACGTCACTGTTGTATATGAAAAGACCACGAGGGCACAAGTAATCTGGCTACCAAATGTAATTTTTAAGCTGTAGATGATTTGTGTACATATGTTTTGTTTGTACACATTGGAGCAAACAGGATCTGTATTTTGAGCTATGCTGTGAACATTGTCAAGAGGTTATTGTCTCCCTATTGTCAAGAACTTATGTGTATACATCTCTTATTCACATGCTACAAAAGTCTGCAATAGGGCTTCAAATCAAGACATACCATTCCTACTGTTGGAAGATATTGCTGGATTCACCACTTTAGAAAGTTAATAGTATTAGCAATTTACTCTATTTCCCCTTTGATACTAAAGTCAGACCTCCTAAAGGCCTCTCTTTCTTTTTGTGTGCATGTGCATTACTCTTCTCCCCAAAGCACGGATGACCTGGAATCACTAAGTCTTTTCAAACCTACTGAATAGACAGGTGAAATCTCAGCTCCTGTCTTTGTGTGTGCAGACTCCACTTCCTGTGGAAACCCAAATGTCCTTTGGGCTTCTAAATGCAAGTTTCAACTCTGAAGCAAAACAAGTGAAATATATCTGGATGGATGCGATAGCAGTGAAGAAGAAGAAGAAGAAGAAGAAGAAGAGAAGAACTGGTTGATGAAATCAACTTTATTTGGCACTAACACACATACATGCAGTGAATTTGTTTCTTCGCATACCTCTGACTAGAAAGACATTAATGCTGTTTTGTCACATTTACACACTTTTTTCTTCTTCTTCTCTTTCCTCACCCTACACTTGTCTTTTTTCCTCTTTGCCTTTCACTTTGCCAGGGTCATACTTATTTTGACATATGTGGTTTGGCAGTGGATAACACTGGAGTCTGTTTTTATTCCATGCCTTAAAGTAGAGTCAGGTTGGTAATGCCTCTGAGAAACACAGCTGCAGACTGTTAGAGGCTGCCAGAGGAAGTCATAGAAGCCATGCTATTACACAACAGTCTCTCTATATGCTTAGAGTCCACCCCCTATATGCTTACTCGTCTCTCCCAGCTCCTCTGTATTGTCTGGTCTCGCTCATTACACACTTGCAACGCTGTAAGTCTCATCCAGCTGGGAGCAATTGACATACTGGGTAATCTAGTGTACCAAGTAGCCTGGTCTTTGAGCTCATGAACCTCATGAACTCCATCTGAAAACAGTGGCTATCATTCTGCACGGAAGTCATTGTCTGAAGGGGTATTTTTGGCAAGAGCTGCCGCTGGAGTTTGAATCACATCTCATTGTGAGCCCCCAAAGGGGCGAGTCCCATTGTTGTACCACTCAAATACTAAAAGGCATTGTTAACTTCCTCAAAGATTTAAGAACCAAACATGGAAAGAAGTCGAACCATGTAAATTAGACCACAGAGGGGTTGAAGTATTAACTTCCAGTTTTTTTCCTCTAATGAGGCACACTGTTCCCAGAGAACGACTTAAAAGTGCATGTACTGTATGGTCAAGTATACACTAAAGGTTCTTTCCATGATGCTGACAGCCCTTCACTGAGAAAGGATGTTGGTTAGGGTCCCAAATATGGACATCTATCTTGTGACTAAAATAGGAGTTAGGAGCAACATATGATGCCATAGCTATGGTAGCTGAAGTGGGTTTTCATTTGCTGCCTTCAGCTCCTGGTAGAATTGCCTTACATATTAAAACTCACTGTTTGCTGATACAACTCGGTTTCTGAACTGCTGAGCCAGCTGCGTCAAGCCCGCAGAGCTCAGCTGTCCCTTCAGCCTGTGAGTGTTCATACAATGCAGCTTCTGACCTGCTGAGTGGGCAAAATCAGCAGAATCAGTCGTCCCATTAGCCTATTATTTCTGAGACTGATGGTGAGGTCGGAAAATGGTGGGTGAGATGCCGTGGACTAGCTGTGAGCCTTTCTAGGTGCAATGTCCGTAGGTGTAGTGTAGATGAGTACAGGTCTTATCAGTGTTGGAAGCGGATATAGAAGGGGGTCATTCTGGGACACCAGAAGTTTTTGCCCCCCCTTCTTCTAACATCCAAGCCAGGTTTCTATACAGCCACTCACTCATTATAAATAGATGATAATAGAAAGATAATAATAGATACAAATTTCCAAACCTCGAAGTTCCCTGAAAGAACAGTCAACACAAATGACTCATGCCATGCTGAATTCTCTTTATTCACACATTTCCTTAATAAATGGGGGAAAAAAGGGCTAACACAGGGCGATGCTGACCACACTGCCTGGCCAGCAATTTCACGGAGGCCTTTGTTTGCCGAAATCTGGTTCATCACAAAACCACTTCCATGCCTTTGTTTGCCGATCTAGTTGATCACAAATCCACTTCAATGCCTTTATGTGGGAAACTGAACTAGCAACTGCTTGCTGTCCAAACAACAGGGGAAATTGCTGAACCAGGGGTCATTTGCCATGAGGTAAGCACTACAGTAACCACACTGCTCAGGTGACTGGCCCATAGGATAAAACCCCAACCATGACACCACACTTTTCCCTAACCAGCTTTCTCCCTTGAAATTCATTTTGCCAACTACATAAAAAAAAATATGGATGCACACTTTTTCCAGGAGACCACTGCTTATTTGAAAATTGGAGGCAAGAGAAGACTGGAGGAAGTAAATTTAGAGGAAATTCTACCCAAATTTCTCCTAAATCCAGAGAGCGCGAGAGAGAGTGAGAGAGTGATTCTGGACCAGAAATAGTGCAGGTGTTCTCGTTTTTTTCCAACCAGGAAGCTCCTCAAAAATAGTTGTTATAGTTTGTTAGATTGGATTTTTTCCCAAAGAAGCACGACAGTGTGTCAGTCAGCTGTTCCTAATGACGTGGTGGAACCTGTTCGGTCTGTTCTCTCTTCCCTCTATTACCATTACCTGCAGTAGTTCAGCTTTGTCATCACAACACAGATTACCATCTCCTGTCACTGCCTTTCTCTCTCTCTCCTGTACATTTAGACATCTTACATATCGAAGGTGTCATTTTGGTTGACACATCAAGGAAGGAAAAAAAGAAGGTGGTGAATCGTGTGGGATTGCTGATTCAAAGCCTTACCTGATGATGACACATTGGTTCTCGCGGTCGATCATCATATTTCTGTACATATTATCTGCCAGGGCATAGATGTGCGGAGGATTCTCATACTGGGCCTGGCAGGTGATAAGAAAAGGAGGGAACCAAGTCACGATGGAATTGTACTTTTCAAACAGTTGAATTATTTTGTAAAGATAATGAAAATGAAGTTAGACTTGAGGATTAAAAGCAGTGGCCAAACAGCATTTATAAATGATTAGGAGTTTGTGGAACATCAAACTAAGGAGACAGCCCTGCTCTCAGTAGGCTGGCCAAGAGCAGTTAAGAAAACACAGACTTGAACATGCTGTTCTGTGAAGGTACTGCCAAGCCCGCTCAGTCTCAGTCCTGTTTCTGATGGCAACATGTGTGCCAGCCCGCTGGAAAGTATTTGGATTACATCAAACCCAGTTCATGTCCTTTAAACTCTTATCATCTTGAACCCCCAACCCCTCCTTTAAAAACATCAAAGCTGCTATAAAGTGACGTTTTTTTTAAATTTTACTGAAAACAGAGGCCATTTAAAAATCAGGTTATAGCTCATATATCATGTGTCTGCTCAGGGGTTCCTACTCACTGCGCCCTGATACATCTCAACTTCTTTTTCCCCAAAGTATGGCATCTGCTTGAAGGGGTTGATGGAGATGAGCACAGGGCCAATGTATGTCTGAGTAGGTTATATATTAAGGATCATAGAATGAAAACAAATACATCAGCGGGAAGCAAAACACCACACAAGTAAAATCACTCCTTCTCTGTAGCCCAAATGACATAGGATTATCAATGTAGACATTACTGCCATACTCATATGCTGTACAGTACTGAGACAACCCCTCTAAAACATTTCCCCTTTAATAGAGGTTTGCAGCTTCCATGTGAAATTTTACATAGATGTTATTGGGCTTGACACTAGGCTACCATGACGTCATGGCAACATGCAGCAGTGGAGTATTTGGTGATTGGGCATGAGCCTTATGAATATCCAGAGAATAGTTCAGCCGCGTAACACTGTGTGGTTTTATGTGCTGGAGCCAGAAAACTGCTGATGGCAAATAAAGCTGCTATTGTAGATGGCTTACAGTGACCCACACGCCAACACACTGTTATTTACCCCAATCAAAAGGACTGACTCGGGGTACTCTAGTCTAAAACTGACAGCATTTGCTAAACTTCATAATGGTATGTGCTGCCAGAACACAGATGAAGTTTATGTACTGATCTCCTTAGACAAATTCTCCCCATTGCCTTTCAAAGGGGGCATTCAGAGATCCAGTCATGTCGCATCATTATCATCTTGTGTGTGTGGCCACAACTGTACATTTTAAAATCTATACCTCCCATTTGTGAGCTGTATGGGAATGATGGCTCACAGTACATCGTTTTAAATCCCCACCTCAATCGAAACTATGACTATAGCATAGCAGTATAGCAGTAATGCTCTGACTGAAACAGACTGTTAGATTTCTCCATTATTATCCTTTACACATTGCATTACATCCATGAGGAGATCAGACCAGAGTACAACTGATTAGCAATCATTCCATTCATGGGGGAGCAGGCAGGGGAACAGGAGTCAGGGGTCCAGGTAGAGGCACAGAGAGGCCCTTTGCCCCCTGCACATGGCTGAGACTGGTGGGAGGGTGGTCCCTTCAAACACCAACCTATTACTCACAGCTACTATGACATTGTGAATGACCATTCAGCTATTCTGGGAATAGCATGGGTGTGACGGGACTCAGCAATTCCTCGCCAGGGTGTGAACTGTGATTGTGGAGAAAAGGATACAAAGATGTAGTCATCCATGTATCTCTTCTTGAGGTTGTCAACAATGGCGTCCTCATTGATCTTGCTGAGCAGCACCATGTCATCCACTCCACTATGTTTGACATTGTGGCTCTGCCAGTGGTACCGGTAGTGACCCCGGCTCCCCTGCAACAAAAACGGACAACATGCAATTGTTAGTTCCCTTAGAAAGACACAATAGGACAGCATGGACTAATCGAGACTCTGACGTAATCTAACAGAACAGCTACAAAGACATATGAATAAAATCTATTGTGGCATTTTTAACCACAGCGAATCACTGGGTTGGTGTGATTTCATTACACGGCTGAAATATTCAGCCAAAATGTGAGGCAAGGAGAAAATGGTTATTTTCACACAGAGAAAAGTTGATCTTTGTACATTTTTTGACTGCAGCAGCATAATGGGCTGTGTTTACTTTACTTTAAAATAATAAAAGGTTGGATTCCCAGAAGTGCTTTGTGCCAAAGTTTCAAAGATGCTTTGACCTGACTCTTGTCCACATCCTACCGTCTTGGTCTCTCCCTACATTCCTGTTTAGTTTTAGCTGAGAGTGAGTCTCCAGAAAGCTGAGGTCATTCATCATGTGCTATGAGTCAATGTTGTCTGGCTACTGTGGAAGAGGGTCACAATGTGCTGTGAGGAGTGAGTCTCTTTCTCCTGGATGGAGAACCAATCAAAGCCACAGAGAGGATCCAGAACATTAGTCAACTCTGGATACATCAACACACAATTTAACTCTTGACTTCCTAACTCGTTAGTGACGAAGTGGGGGGGAAGAGGATGAGGGAGAAAGGCAACCCAAACAGCACCGTTACAGGAAAAAAAGCATTCAGCATCCAATAATACTTCTACAGCCAGATATCTGGAATAGGTTTCTTGAAATTCAAAGCAAAATTGTTGTTGTTGTAGGTTAGACTGTAGACTGAGAATTTCACAGACACTAAAAATGACTGACTGACTAGAAGTTAATATTTTACTATGAATATTGTCATAATAACTTCTGCTTCCTCATGGTTTGGTTTATGGCTTTTGAAGATATTAAAGGTTGGAGAAGTCTTGCTGATGACAATAGAATATACAATGTGTCCATTTCTCCCATTCCATTGGCTAACATAACCTTAGTAGTGCACTGGTAACAGTCACTCTACAAACAGTAAAATGTGATTAAGAAATACAGCTGCTGGTATACAGAAGTCAGTAAATGTAACCAGCAACAGCAACAGATGATACCATAGCATAACAGTAACTTACTGAAATTCATAGTAGCATTAAGTAAATAAATAGCAAAAGGAGGCAGGCTTAATATTCTCAAGGGTGACTATGTTTTATACCAACAGAATTAAAAGCACTCACTTTATAGACTCAGCCACAGCATGGGGGATAGTAAGGAATGTTAATTGTTTTTCAGCCTAATTCTATGTATGGCCGTTTCCCTCCGGAGGGAAGCAGCAAATCATTGCTCAATTAATATCCCAAATTGCACCCATTATCGTGTTTTACAACTTTTCAGGTGTGATGATGTCATTCTCAGGGACAGCATAAAAACCTTGTGACATACAACAAATGCAGGAAGGGAGGGAGGGATGACAATATTTGAAAGGACTTTAAGAATCAAGGTAGACACAAACAAAAATCAGGCAATGTCACACACACAAACACACCCAACTTCATAGCCTGATGCACAAACACACAAAGTGAAAGGGTAATGATAGGGTGATGTACAGGTATCTCCTTGGGGGGGGGGGCACACATTCATTAATATAACGGTTGTGTCTTGATAGGCCATCAGCCTACCACATACCTTGGCATAGATTATGCCAATGGCAGGGAGGGATCCAGTACCATTCTTCTATGAGAGATTTCATCTTTTAGTGTTTTGTTGGTTGTGGTGGAAAACACATTCTTAGGTTTCACTCCAAAGTCTCCCATTATTGTTCATCTGAGCTGAGACTTGGTGACTGGGGTGGCCAGGATGTTACATGTGTGTGTGTCATGTGGGTTACATTATTCTCATTCAGTGACCCCCCCCCTTCCCTGGTATATTGCCATCCTGGAAGAGCCCACTCTCCCATCATGATATAAAGGTGAAGGTGATCCTTAAGAATGGATTTGTATTTATTGGTGTTTACTTTGTCCTCTGAGGGGTTGAAACTGCACCACATATCTTTACAGCAACAACCAGAATTCTGTTTTACTATTCTTTAAATTGCTCATAAACTCAGATGTTTTCTTTATTTAGGCAATTACCAGTATATCATTTCCCCTAGCACCTCCTTTTTAAAGTTTGTACTCTGTTGGATGAAAAACAGAAATGAAGTAAGTGCTGGAGCAACAACCCAAAAAAACACAAACAATTGAGCATGCTATATTTAACCTCCCCCTGCTATGTTTGGAATGATAGTGCACAGATTCAAGACGGGAGAAGCTGGAAACGTAGGAGGTAAATGTCAACTAGTCTGAGAGTTGTTTCATCTGGTTTAACTTGAGCCTTATTAAATGAGGCAAGATGACGAAGGACATTTTCTTACTTACGGCAACGGACTACAGGAGTAGTGGCACAGGGAGGGAATATTACATACATACACACACTGATGCATGGGAGGTGTCCAATACAACCACACTCCTCTTTCTTGTTCACTTCCCCACCCCGGATTTTCCTCAGGGATTCGAACTAGCATCCTTCCAGTCACAAGCTGCCTCCTCTAACAATTAGATTACCACTGCTCTGTGTTTCAAACCACACACTCACTCTGAAAAGCTAACGTTATTATTACGTTATTATATGTTCTTCAAATTGATATATCTGGCTTGTGATGAAGACATTAAGGAATCCCTAAACATTTGCCCGTGTTCTGGACTTCCTTGTAAGGTGGCTTAAACTGTAATTTAGCTAGCATACTATGAGTTAAACAGTCGACCACCAATACCAGCTGCCCAAAACATCAGTATTGATGTCATTTTCACTCACTGCAATGCTAACACACAACCAATACAGACTGTGGCACTGTGAGCTTATTCAAGAATTCATATTAAATAAATGAAGTATCTCCTTAAATTGACTGTGGCAGATTTCCATTTTTTAATTCTGATTTTTTGTATATCTTTGACAGACATATCCTGCGATTATCCTGACTGAAATGTATACACACACACGCGCGCACACACGCACACACACCTGGGGACAACTGGGAGGGCTGCAGTCTATAATAGCTATAACAACACCATCACCATGGAACCAGTAGACTTCCCTCTGAGCACAGCTTAGCAACATGCACACAGAAACAGTCCTTAGTAACTGAGCATCTGACATGACTCATGCATTGTGCTAAGAAACGGTTCCATCTAAATAAATATCAAAACAACAACTGGAAATACAGTAAGATCATCAAAGAAGATAGCATTAGGCCCATGCTGTTTTGTGTAGCGTAATCAGTTGAACTTAACCAAACCATGGGACCAGACCTTTTCCCAGAAGTTAATACAAAGGAATTTCAACACCAGTCCATGATCCATAAGCCCAGGCTTTCCCTTCATGCAAATACCATTACCATATATGGAGAGTGCTGAGCAGAGCTGGCTTAGGGCACAGGAAATGGCTGGGTTTGATTCAGTATCATAAGCGGCACTTTTCCTCTCATTTCTCTCGTCTATGCTGTTCTCCTTTTCCACCCCTAGACTTGACATACACAGCCCACCATGTGTTAAGACTGCGTTTCTGGGCTGTCCTCTGTGGCAAAGCTGGATGAAAGCCATGAGAAGAAATTCCTCTCCTTCTGAAATAAGAGGCAACCAAAATCACTAATAACTCAGTACCAAAGTCTTGAGTACTCATACTATTTGCAGTCCATACAACCAAACAGAGTAAGAAAAACATGTTTAGAAATGATTATGTATGGCAAAGATCAGTAGAATAGTGGCTTGATATAGTGGCTCTCCCCCTCATCTCTGTTTGCGCCACACGCTAGCCTGAATGTTGTGGTTTTGCATAGGATCCAGCAAAGTCTCTGGACTGTCATCATCAGATTAGGAAAGGGATTTTTCATGAAGTGAATGTCCAAACTGCAGGATGTGTTAGTCAAATGTTGTTGGTTCTGATGATTAAGCAGAGCCTTCCCTCTTGGAGCTAAATCTAGGTTAAGAACACAGTGCTTTTCTACAGTACTACAAGGCTTTAAGACTTTTAGGTCATGTACTGAATAAGACAACATGGAAATGCCCCAGAGCAATGCTACTCTGGCATGTCAGGGGATATTACTTGGGATTTGGCCTGGACCAGTCTGCAGTAGAAAACAAATGCCCATGCTATAGTTTTGGTCAGTTTGCTTGACCTGATTTCCAAACTCAAACTTTAATTATTTGCTTTAATAATTGTCCTTCGTTGAAAAGAATATAGATGATTCTCTAAAAAAGCTTTGAGAAGATACACATTACCACAGTTGTGTTGATTGCAAAACAACTCCCTCCTCCACAAACATAAATGAAGATCTGGATGGATGACCATTACTCTGCTTCTGGTGGGAAGACTGTTAACCTCTCCCCACAACTACTAGGTCACACCAGGACTTTGGATCCTGTAGATCAGGGTAACACATATGCCTGTACTATATTACCATTATGTTGCTTCATGATATTTTCAGATTTCAGTTTTGTTAGTGGAAAAGTATCAACCCAAATAGTAAATATGCATTCATGTATTACTAAATTGAATGTCACGCAAAAAGTCCAGCACGTTTAATACATTGATCGGTTTACCGCCATTTTTATTATTATTAATTAACTTATTATTTTAACTTATTATTGTTTAGCTGCCAAATCAGATTACATCTCAGTTTCAACCAAGATCTTAAAATCTCAACATTCACTTCTACTGCACTAATTGGTGAATTAAAAAAACCCATTCACCTCTACCCACTCCCTTTTGAAAAGTTGTGTGTGGCATCAAGGGTTAGAGCATCAAATAACTGGCCTAAGGGATTGATGTAGAGGTGGTGGCCACTTTCAAATTTTAATATTATTAGTATTGGTCGGTAACTATGTATGATGAAAAGGTTATAGAGCAAAGGAACAGAAGCCAATGCAATCTAATTTAATGAACGAGGATTGAGGGAAAACTGAGGGAGTTGAGGAATAAAGGCCAGTTGATTTACAATGTGTGACAAATTTAAGGATTTGTGGCCATGGTGAGGCCTACTTTCCAAAGTGTTGGCAGTGTTTTGGTGGTATCCTGTGGCTAGAAGGAAACAAGCTTTTTATTTTCACAAGGTCCGACTTGTGCGTCTACATATCAAAGAATAAAGCTAATTAACACCCTATTCTAACCTATAGGAACTACTTTCAGGTAGAGAAGTGTAAGCAAAGATCATGGTGAGCGTTTTGGGTGAAACTAGTTGAGCTGGTCACGTTTTGCCGACTTCCTTAAAAGTTTACATTTTCGCCTGCTACTTGTCCAATTAGGGACAACGCTCAAATAGATTTGAATTGGAACTACTTTCATTCACAAAACTGATTTGGTCTTGACATCATAGTTAATTCAACGATATGATACCTATGTTTTCTTGATGCATGTGGTTTTGCTTTTTGGGAATTACAGTGCATCACATGAAATCGTCGGTCTGCAGGCACACTAAATATTCTGATAAGACAGACCTCAGCACTGATGCAGCAAGCAGGCAAATAGCTCAGGCTTAAATAGCAAACGGGATATGAGTCACACATCTTCATTATGACTTCACACAGCAGATGTGACACTAGTACTTTCAATCCACCAACAGGGCTATAATTGCTACCAAGGCCGTCCACTCCATTACGGTGTGAAAGCAGCCAGGGAATGGCTCCAGTTTACTTTTACACCAATTATTATGATGTGTGAGTTGATGTGGATTGATTTTCACTCTGGTTCTCACTGGGATCCAAGAGGTAGTTGGTTTGAGGTAACCTAAACAGAGATTCAGGAGGTATTACTCTCTAAACAGTATTTCTACCTAGTTTCTATCACTTAGGGAGATTAACCCCTGTGCCTGTACTTTGTCAAGACTCACTCACTGAAGAGTACAGACAAGCCAGACAAAGATAAAAGTGCTGACTGAGATAGTTAGCTTCTCCAAGGCAGCGCAAGGTGATAACAAAACAATGATGAGAGAAGAAGTAGAACCTCAGTAGAAGATTCAGATAGAAGTGCCCCAGAGGCAGAGTAGGGTCTGTGGTATCAGAGGAACAATGGCCCGCAGTGTGAGACAGTCTGAACCAGGATCAGAGCTCTGAACTTCTAAGGGAATAGGATATTCATTAGTGTCACACTCTACACACCCTACACCCTAAGACCATGGCCACCCTGGCAGGACCTGCAGTCCGACTGGTCACGATACCCTGAATACAAGCACAGCAGGTCAGCAGCGGGCTACGATCTATGCTGCTTGGTCGAATGATTGTCTTGCCAGCGGAAACTACTCTGACCTGGTCTGGGTTTCCCCAGTCAAGGATTAATAACTCCCCATTAATGCAAAGACATAGAGCCAAAGCCAGTGGGAAGAGTGTTTGCTTTCCTCCTGATCATTGGCATGGAAGTTGGCATGGAATGAGTTACACCGACCATAGTCTTCCACCTTTTTCCTGACAATCATAAACACCTGCACATGGAGGACAGAGTTGAATGGATATGGACACTGAGACTATTCAGTCTTCTTTGCACTTCATAACTTGAATGGTCACTTGCTTGTAATTGGGACACTAGCATAAATAATGCAGGCCAACAGGCCTGCTTATCCTCTGTTACCTGTCTAGATTTCTTACACTGTTATGCATCTGGGCTGTTTGTGCTGACATACATACAAGGGCTGTAAGAAAAATGAAAGAAAGGTATTACTTCTCCAGGATTTAGTAATATAAGCGTTCACTGATTTCCTCTACTGCGGGAATAGTAGTGTTGAGCCTGCAGGGCTGGGCTGGGCACCATCCTTCCCAGAGAGAGAGGACATAATGACCAAGTGTAAACTGAGAGGGTACTTTTTACACTATATGATCTACTACAAAGTTTCTGCTGTACGATGGCAGCACTTTCCGTATTCCAAATATAGTGACACTATGGAAACGTGAGAGCTATTGCATTTTAACTTCCCAAATTTAATCAGTCTCTAAAATAGATGACAAAAAAGGCTGCTAATAAAATAAAATATCAAAGACTATGTGGTTTAGGGTGGAACTCCCATGAAAACCTAGACAAGGAACATGTCGCAATGTATATTCGTTTTAAAAGTAGCCTCAGTAGTGGCTGAATGTAAACAAACCATTTGCAGTGGGTGGTCATTCGTAACTATGCTTTCCTGTGCCACAATGGGGCTGCAGTCTTGAGTTTCAATCATTCAGATCCTAGCCAGCAGTTATCCTAAGAGGTACTGAATGCATTCAAATAGTTTGTTCTAAGAAACACATTAAAGTTCCTTTAGCTACTCTCTAAAATTGAAGGCTAAGGTTCATCCTTTCATTCCTCCTTTTTCATTCTCGTCATTTAACACAACACAAATATTGGCCTTGTAGAAAGAGAGAGGAATCCAAAACTTCTTGGAAGGTAAAAATAGAATCAGACGCTTCTCTGGCCTCATCACTGAGCTTTGAGTATTTTCTTGACTCCTTTGATTTGCCAAACTCTGAGGCATGGTATTTATTGGTGTACAAATCAAAGAAGAACTCTTTAAAAAGAGTCATTGAAGTCTCCGGGATTTGTTAGCAATTCACCAATGGTGGCTTTTATTTTGTGAACTACTTGCTTGTGCAGCCCTTAGCTGCCTTGTTAAGAGTTGCTCTGCTTTGCCTTTCAATATGTAGTTATTTCAGTTGAATTTCAGACAAAGATGGATAACAAGAGAACTATAACTATAGCACTAACTACAGAGAAACTGTTTAGAATGTTTTACATCAGAATATTATACAATCCAGAGACATGGACTTCACCTGTTATCAGCCATTGCTGTTGTAATTCACAAGGTACTCTGAAGTAAAACAAGAAGAATATCCATAGACTACTCCAGTACTGTTTGTGTTGTTTGATATGATAAAGCCTCCAGCATTTCATACCAGGGTCTGAGATAATGTATCCCCTTGGAGGCTACAGTAACAGGCTACGGTAGCTGCTCTTTTAGTGAGCCCATTGCCAGGAGAGAGGTAAATTGCAAAAGTCAAACGCCTAGCCCTCCAAGACAACTTCCAGCTGAATCAGAGAGGTTTTAGCTCAGCATGGCTTATGATCTGCTATAATTGCCCCATTAAAAGAGATATATGAAAAACAGACCTCCCAGGCCAAGTCAGAACAGCTGCTAGGAACACAGAGAGGGATGGCTCTGAAAAACATACCAAGGCTAGAGGAACTGTTTTCACTGCGAGTACCAAAACAGTATGAATCTTGAGTACAGTGTCGCTATGCACTGCAAGGCTAGCACAGGTGAAGAATGCCTAAAGTTACTGTGGGAAAGGTCACTGAAGGTCAGACGTTTAGCCAATGCTGAGAAATGCCAATTGAAAATTTTAGTTCCTTCAAGCACAATTTTTGATGAGCCTTGTGATATAATCAGATTTTAGTTTCAAATGAATCCAAAATAAAAATTGAAAAGGACTCTTTCTGATAAATAACTGTTGATGACAATATTGTTGTGAACCCTTCCTATTCACTCTACAAGAGAGGCAAGAGAGGTCTGACACTATGACACACATATAGGTGGCAACTTAAAAAAGTCTAAGCTTGCCTTTAGCTCATTTTGCTTCTTTGGCTTCATATCAATAATTCCTCTCTCACTTATGAACCACAACCAGCTCTCTGAGGGCAGGGTTGAAAAGGCTGGATTCCAAACCAGAGGGTTCACCCCAAAGCCCTGCTCCAATCTCAGATCTCTGCTGAGAAAAGCACTGCAAAAGGCCGCCCTATAGTTTAATGTGAGAACTCTTTAGTCCCCATTGAAATGAGAACGCTGTAAATACTAACTACATACTGTACGCCTAACAGCTAAATTAGCTGGCCAACATAACTGTTATTAGAGATGTTATTTCTCAATGGTCATAAACTTCCCAACTTGACCAGAAAACAGTTACTTTTTCAGGGCTTACTGTTACATCTCATGAACCACTTGCCTGAATTATTTTTCAAAAGGTTAAAATTACAAAAAAATTAATATCGCAATTTGAGAGCAGACTATATGTGACTGCCCCAACTGATTGTTTGGGGTTAACAGGAGAAGAGATAGAAGCTGACTGATAAAAGTGCATTCTCACTATTTCAAATTTCAGTGCAAGATAAAATATCAGCATCATTAGAACTGAAGAAAGCAACAGAGCCCTGCCCAGCTGAGAAATATGCTAAACCAATTAAGATCAATGTTTTTAATCACCAATAAAATCAAACAATGTCAAAGACAGCTCCAAGGTCAAGCAGAACTAGAAGAGAATATCCACAAGCATCCACAGCAAAAAGAAGATCATTTGCAAGTAATTTGTAAGTAAAGCAGTGTTCAGAATTGATTAGAAATGGACAAATAATCATTTCTAAGCGGTTTAGAAATATGGCTAGAATTTCTGAGTGGAAGGTCTTAACTAGACTGAAGAGGCTGGACAGGTACACATTTTCAATACAATGCTGCAGAGTCAGTATCCAATGTGCTGTTTATAATAGAGAAAATATTAGACCAAACAGTGGAAGCTAGTTTCTATTAGGCATGATGAGCATGTACACTACCTGTATAAAAAGAGTTCATGGAAGAAAACACACTCAAAGTCGAGCAAGTACTATTTTGACACTACCGGCATTGCATGATTCTACAATGAGAAAGCACTGACTCACTCCTGCAAAGGACTATGTGACCATGGAATCCATCTGCAGTGACTGCAGAGCTACTCAGCTGACCTGTCTGGATATATTACTCTATGATCATGAGCTCAAAAAGACAGCTATTTCAAAAACACCTAATTTTGACTTTGTTTCCACTAATTCAGTTCATGTCTGTCTAGAGAAGCAAAGCAGCTGACATGCCTTTTTTTAAAGGCATGAAATAAGTTCTGCTACCGGGAGAGGAATCAGTGGCACGTTGTCAGTGAAGCAGTCCTGTTAACCCCAAACAATTTTGCTATGCCTTCAAAAACCATAGCTATTATTGGTGGAACCATTACAAGTTTAGACTCAGGAATATACAGATAATGGGTTCATTTGATGTGCCCTTGAGTAAGACTTTTAACCTCCAAATACTCCAGTGGAGCGGATCAGTGGCCATCAGTAGAAGAGTGTGTTTATACTAGGTAGCTCCCAGGTGTGTAAATATGAAGCAAGGCATCATCAATCAAAACTCTAAGAAAAAAAAAAAGAAGGTAAATATGGCATAGCTAATAGCTACAGTATTAAAGAGGAAATAGCAACAACAAAAATATCAGTCAACATGACAATCACACCTCTTGTAAGGTCACACAGTCACACAGTCACACACTCCTTTATGAGCATACAGACATTTCAATTCTCTGTGCCAGTAGAGTTCCTCTTAGAGAGGAAGTGGGGTGAAAACAATAGTAACCTGGGGTACAGCTACCGTGACTAACAAGATAAGGCTACACAAGGTTTCCACTGGATAGAGGGAGAAGCCAACCACTGACTCAGACGCCTACAACTACCTGACATATGGCGACAGGAAACTAGCAGAGCAGATAACCAGAGCACAGCTGCAGCAGTCTGACCTTGTTCCCTGTCCATGTCTGTTTATGGTGGGAGAAATCATACTTGCAAATAGGTGGTGTTACAGGACATTGTTTGCTCCATGATCTAACAAGCAAACTAAACAAGCTTGAAAAGTCACTACATTATGTTTAAAGGATTGTGTTGACACAAGTGACAGCAAATATGATAAAGTACTTTATATTATACTTTCATCTGTGGAAAGTAAAAGAGCAGTAGTTTGGACAATAGATAAGCTAAATACAACTGGCCTTAACCCTAAACCAGAAGCTTTAAAGTACATTGAAGTGTTAGAGACAAAAAGGTTAAACACTGACATGCCAAAAATAATTCATCTGCTCATACCATAAAATTCCATCGACTGGAATGCAGTCTTCACGATTACTAGTATTCAAGGCATGCTTGCCTGCATGATGGTGAGCTAACAGAAACCCTGAAACAGTTCCACTGCTGGATAATAAACAGCCAGGCACCAACATATCGGTCCAGTTGTGTTTAATGAGTGTTTAATAACTGTTCTCCATTTAAAATTAAAAGAAGAAGTTGTGAAAAACTGAAATACAACTCACACTAATAAAAATGTGATTACTGTTAAAACACTTCAGCTGATGCTACTGGGAAAGATGTGTGATTAAATTTACTCCACATGACACCTCTATAAACCATTACAGCTGTGTAATTATTAGCCAGACAGGAACACGTCCATGTAATCTGGGAGAAACACATCACTCAAAAAGTCTGTTCGGTTGCCTGGTGGATGACCTTTGGTGATGATCAACTGAACTGGCCATGTACTGCACATCATTCACTGTGAAAATTGGAAACATTTGCTGGGACTCTGGGATTACAGCTGAGTAGGGAGTAGGGTAGAGGGTACTACACAGCTTCTCTGGTTGCTAGTCATGCTGACTGCTGAGGGAGACAAGCTGAGGCGTACAGACAAAACCAACATGTGGAGCTACGTCTTGGTCAGAAGTGCAGGACACCACAAAGGGAGAGGAGCTGACTGACAGTGAGCTTGCAGACACAGCAAGCAAACCCAGATAAAGTCACAGGGGAGAAAAAGCAGATGGCTGCTCCTCACCTCACCACTTGTTATCCAGATTCCATCAAGACGTTTCAGAGTTAAAGGCCTTGATGCTATCACACCGCGTTTTGCTCTAAGTGACAAAGCCCAAGGAGTCTTTGATTTAGGTGGGGAGAAAAATGCTTAGGCATCATGATTAGGTGCAGAAGAATTATGTAGAGCAAATGGGCTTTAACAACAGGAGCAGTTGTTCAACTATATTATTCACTTCAAAGTTAAAAACTAGATATTTTGGCTATGAAGACCTTGATTAAGTAAAGAATTGAGAGTGCGATGCTCATCTCCACCCAGATCCAGAGGAAGGCATATGAGCTACAAAATGAAAAGTTTCTTTTTTAATGGCATGAACATTGGTCACCATAGGATCTGCTCATGTAAAACAACATTTAAAATGTAAAAATGTGGCACCACATCTGTTTGCAATGCATTTAAAGCTTTAATAATAATACTAGTGGAAATGTTACACTTCCAATAAAAACAGAAATAAAGCAATGCCTGCTTTTGATGTTTCATTAATCCTTTTCAGTTGTGATTTGTGTAAACAAACTACAAAAACATACACTGTAATGAGCATTAAATTCAGAGTTGCGAACAAAATTTAGACTCATGTTTGCCACATATGTTCAGATCGATGTAAAAGCACAAATGATGATTTTATAAGACACCTTGAATTTACAATGTACAGTGTATATGATGATCTTACAAGATGTGAAACAGTTGAATATGTCAACAATCATGAGTTCCATCATCACAAACAGCAAAGTAGCAACAATGTAGTTGCAGCTTTGTAACAAAGACGTATGGAACTGATAAAGAGAAGTGTGTGAGTTTACTGAACCACAGTGACAAGCTTAACGAGTTCCCCAGGTCCACAGAATGGGTGTTCATCCTGTTTTGAAAGAGAGGGCTTGAATTCCTGAGCAAATCTTTTCAGCAGCGATGGGTTTGAAAATGGAGCACCAGCTCTGAAATGGGGGGGGGTTTCTGAGTATGCACCTCCCTGTAGGAGAAACTAATGCAAACCATCTGCTGTCATACTGACTTACTATTCAGCATCTTGCAGAGGAGGAACCGATGAGTGATGCTCCTGTCTGCTATTCCAGACAGTTAGAATGACAGCCTGGCTATTTTCCTCTTTAGCCTAATAATGAAGCTCCCTCGTGCCCCAATAAAGCATTTGAGAAGGACGAGTCATGCACAACTTCTCTGCCTTTTCTCTCCATTTGATCATCTATCCAAAAAGAGGTAAAAGGAAGACAGACCGCAGGCCTAGGTTCAGAGTTACTTCTTTTCTTTTCTTTTTGAGTTGGCACATTTCATTTTCTCCTTGAACACTATGAAGTCCAGTAATTCTATAATTGCTGGAGAATTTAGACTTTAGATTTTCTGTTGTCTTTTAAGTTACCTCACAAGAAGAAAACCGCTCCTGGTCATTCACTCTGAAATTAGGCAACCATGTCAGGAAAATACCCAGGAAAGTTGCAGTCAAAATAATAAGATTTCCAACTTCAACAGACCCTGAGTTTCACTACTCTACACAGTGCTAGGGATTACAATCACACCGAACTTCAAAGAGCAAGTTAATCTTACTGCTGTGTGTGAAGAATAAAAAGATAACAGGTTAACAGCATTGGAAAGTATTTGGAGGCAATTTTGAGTTAAAATTCTATCATATTATATTTTCAGTTTGACTCTTGGCTAAAGTGCAAGTGCTCTCTTGCTGTTTATGCTGACTGCTCATTCAACCAGATCTACAGGTTCAATACAGTGTTTAATGAGAGGCTAGAAGTGAGAATGCATAACAGGTTTCAGGCCTGCCTGTTTTAAAAAGACAGTGTGAGTGTACGTATGAGAAATACAGGGTAGAAGACATCAAAACTATGCAGGAGCCTCATATCTTTAAGGCCAATCATAACTACCCTTCATTATCTTTAGCACAAATTGTAATCCCGGAACAAAACATCTCTTTTCCTTCTAGATTTTCAGTAGGGTTGTTCTTGAGGAGAGATCAGAACATTTTCAACCAAAAATGATGTCTCCAATAGGCTCTTGGCTCTAAATATGCTGGATTCAACTGTTATGCAGGTAAAAACTCGTGGGAATTCTGCCACAAAGGACAGTGACTGAAAGAATTGTTGTTGTCAAAATACAAAGGAGGAGGCCACACCACCTCCTCTAACTTGCTCTGGGTGTGTCTGCTCCAGGGATGGCAGTCAGTCACCAGGAAAAACCTGTATCCATGTAATGCACAAGCACATGTGAATATGAGCTCATACACACACTCCACCTTACACATGCTCACTACCTCTTCTTCTATGACTAACTGGTTTTCCTTCACACAAAAGCGGGGATGTTTTGTTGGTGACAGAATATCTGGAAGCCATCCATTATCTCTGTAGGATTAAAAGGCAAGTAAAATTCAACAGCTCTGGGTCAGTGTTTTCTAATTACTTTCACTCTAGCCTGTAAAAAGTCTATGAATGTAGGACTGAAGGATTGGAGGGAGAGAGAAGACAATGAGGGGGAGGGAGAAAGAGAGAGTATCAACTGAGGTATTTTGTAATGTTTACGAACTGAGATTGATGATACAAAAGTGTTATCTCAATTGAGTAAACTAAAGCTAAAGCTAAAGCAAATATTATCCTGAAAAAGAAAAGATATGCTTTTTAAACTTCCCCAGGGCATCAAGGCGTGAATAAAGCAATTCTATTCAGTAGAATCACAGAAAGCTGAATCGTCTGTTTTAGGATATGGTTTATGAAAAAAAAAAAATACTGTGGAGACAAAACTCCAACAGACTGACATCATTGAAAACGCGTTTTCTTTTATGTTTGTGGATCACAAATGTAATATTTTTTTTATTTTGTTGTATTTTAATTAATACTGTGGACTAATTACTTTATAGGAGGTTCTAATAACTGCGTATTGTTATTAGCCCTACAATACGCAGCCATACGTGCCATAATATCTCACACAAAGCAGTAAATATCACTCACCATCCTCTGGCTTTACAGGAACAGTCGCAGTGTCCCCTTTTCGTATTCCGTGGGGCTCCAATAATTGTGCGAAACTCAAGTTACCACTATATGAAAAAGTCGAGTTGTTCAGTCTACAGCCACAACAGGACAAAATCCAAATCTATTTAAGATATTCCTGATAATCTCCGGAAAGCATGGATGCTCCTCCTCAGTGGCGTCCTCTGTCCATTCTGCAGTCGATCTAAATACTAAGGTGACAGGCGAGGACTCTTGTTTGAACACTGAACTTGATGTAATTTACGGAGCAGACTCAACCCATAAATGGAAGATCGACCCTAAAACAGCAGACAGGAAACTAATCCAGATGGTCCAATCAAAGGCGCTGAACGCGGAACATACTTAAACATTCATTAGTGACTTTACCTTGGAGTGACACAACTGGGCATGCGCAACTCCAGTACTTCCGAACAACAAACCAGTCTGCGCTCCCAGTGAATAAAAAGTATTTAGTGACGCTTTATAACATCTTTCCCCTCTGAAATCTGAACTTCGTCCTGTAGTAATATTTACAGTAACAATTACAGTGTATTGTAAAAACATAACAGCTAATACTAGTTTTCCTTTTACATTTTGTACTTTTTCTTATTTGTGAATTAAAAACAGCCATTGTTATTGTTGCATCAATATTTAGTAACACATATTGTATATTTCTCTGTACGTGGTATTTTTTAAATTAAACTTGTGGGTTATTAGTGTCCAATGTCTTTTGTTTGTTTAAATTATAGAGCACCCATTTTTCTTTTTCTTTGTGAGTGGTTAGTGTGGATTTACATCAGTTAAGCAGTGACCAACAGGCCATAACAGTTGATCACCCTCCTTGTTGGGTTATATGCTATAGCCATAAAAGACAGGATCACTTACAGCTTTCTCTCCGTGGTACAGAAGTTATAAGATAAATAAAATAAATCTATCAGTACCCTACAGGGGAGTCCTGGTGGCTTGATGGGTGAAGTACATACCATGTTACTTGCAATGTCATGGATTTAAATCTAATTCATGATCTTTGGTGCATGTCATTTACATGTCTCCCATGCTTCTCTCCACTGCTTACAATCAAATAAAAAAATCTTTGAGAAGATGAATCTCAAAGGAAAATGAAATGTCTTTTGAAGCAAGGTCATCATTGAGAAGTTGCACACACATCTATAAAGGCGAACATCTGCCATTTTTCACTGAGAATTGAGCTGGCTCTATGGACTTAGGTGTTCATAACTACACCGCTCATACAGTGTGGAAGAACAACTGCCCTAAGTAGCCTACACAACAGTTGGAAAAAACAAATGAACATGGGCTCTGTAATGATATTGTGGTAAAAAAAAAAAACACAGTAGCCCACTTAATCAACTGTTTCCTAAGATCCAAGTCCAAGCTGGATAAGAAGTCTCAGATAGTCTTTAAATAGTCAATAGAGCTCTCTGAGATAGGCTGTTTGCTTATTTGTTCAAGCACTGTTACAACAGAAAGTTCCTTCATTGCATGGCTGTTTTCAGGTGCATGGGTGGTACTGGTATTCACTACTCATGACCAGTCTCCAGTCTGGGTGAGGCTGGTCTGGAAGTGATGTTAGTTAGGCGGTCGTTAAACTCTCTGGGTGTAACCTGTCTAACAGGCTGCCTACTGTATGCATATCTAAACCGTGTGTGTGTGTTTGCTAGTGTGTGTGGAGGACATAATTTGGAGAACAGCTCTCTCTGCTGGACTGTTATATTAAGGATCGCCATGCTTGGAAAAAAACATAATATTTACCATAATGCAGCCATGGCTATTTCTGCAACAAATACCTCTGGTAGGCGCTACAGATCACTGTGCGCCAAAACAACCCCGTCACTCTGATGAACACCAATCACACAATGTCAGAAACAATCCCTGTGCAATAACCCTGTATCATCAAACATCCACTGTAACTATTTATTCTTAATTATATTGTAGTTGTATTGTAGTTTTTAACAGTTTTTTAATATATCATCTTTGTCAATACATTCTAAGCACGCTGTATATACTGTAGATACTGTATACATTCATATCCTGTCATATCCATCTACCTCATGTATATAAGTAACCTGTACATAATCGTCCCACATTTATTTCAGCATCTTTGCACTCTGCATCATTGCACTATTGTTCACAATTTTCATAGTTTTTCATATATATTTTACATCTGTACATAGCAGTTAAATGTTTATGCTTATGTCTAGCTTGTTCAGCTTTGTTGTCCTTTGTTGTCCTTGTTTTTGCTGCATGTCTATTCTATGTAAGTATAAGAGAGCAATGGAGAAATCGGAGTCAAATTCCTTGTATGTGTGTATGTACACATACTTGGCGAATAAATCTGATTCTGAACCAACAGTGTTTCATAGACCTACTCAACTGGATTTGAACCCAGGATATTACAGGCCAACAGAGCTTTGCCTCAAACAGGTTGCTTGGACAGTATAGTGCTAGACCTGGACATACTCTTGAAACATGACAACATTTTTTTTCTTTTGAAGTGGAGGATTACTTATGACTCTTCTTCATATTTTGGGGCTGAAATTTGATCTAGGTTGAGACCCTAATAAATAACAAATATAATGTCTGAGTTATGTATTTATGTTTTTCAAACACAAAAGGATTAGGATGCCTTCCTGTAAAGCACTTTGTGAACTCGGCTTTTAGATAAGTGCTATATTCATGAAGTTTATAATACATAAACATAAATTGGATGGTAGGTCGCAGTGCACCCACTTCCCCATAACAGTACACCATCCACCTTAACCTCTGCATTACCATATGCCATTCAGTTTATACTTTTATCCAAAGCACATTACAGTACCATGAGTGCATGCATTTTCAGTATGGGAGGGCACATTGGGAATCAAACCCCTAACTTAGGCTGTATTTGTGCATTGCTCTACCTACTGGGTTACACAGGAGCACACCAGGTGGAGCCGCAGTACCACGTGTCCTATATCCAGATCCTGATGAGAAGTGTTGCTAGTTCCCGAAAATTGATATAGTGAACATCATTCCCCATTCAACACTGAAATGGCTAACAAATTTTCATAGGAGGCTGGTGCCAGCTTATATTAAAGACTGGTGACATTCTGAGTAATTTACAATGAATACAGGAGTAGAATAGCATTCAATTCTAAGATTGCCAACATTATGATAGCACAAGTAACTAACTAATAGTAAGCCGTACAATGGTCAAAGCCAGTGTTCAACTGTGTGGTACCTGTAATATGGTATTATGCTAAATCAGAAACCACAACGACAACATAAAATCAAAATATGGCAAAATATGTGAAAATATGTGAAAACAGATTGAGTTCTTATCAACCCCAATAGACCACAAATCTTTTAAAAAAAACAAAACGCCAAACTGAACCTTTGGGGCAATGTGTTATTCCAGGCTGCTAATAATCAATGCCACTATCATCAAAGTCCCTTCTGTTATATGAAAAATAACAAAAGAACAGTGACACCTACAGAGCCAAACGACTAATACACGTTTCACTGTCAAAGACTGTTCACGAAATCCTAAACGTGTTTCTTAAGCTATGGGTCAGGATCGAAAATGAGTATCCCAAGTGTCCCCACACCCCTGCATGCACAATTACACACAATTCTTCATGGTTTCTATTATGAGAGGGGGAAACAATGCTTACACAATAACTCAGGTAACACAGGAAATAAAACATAAAACAGTTTTTTATGTAAATAATATTTTACTTAGACTTAGAGATCTGCATTTTCTTTACTAAAATTAGTAAAAGCAAAAATCAAGTTTTCAAATTTACCACAAAATCAGCGAACAGGTGACTGATGATGACCAGCATTTATCGTACAAAAATAAACGGGTCGCTGTTTCCATGTTACATTACAGCATGTACGGCATTCTTCGTTTTCCGCGATATTAATATTTTTACATTTACTTTTACTGTATGAATGGTCTTATGTGACTTTCTCCTTATTGGTAATAAACTAACACTGGTCTTCACTTTTCTGACCTGAATAAGATCCTGAACTCTCTCATCTGGTCATGTGACAACTTCACAAGTTGGAGAGCTTTGGGCCCCTCCTCCTCCTCGGGCCGTCTTAACTTCCTTAGGTTGAGGATTACAAGGTGCAGTGAAGTTTTGCGGATATAAACAACTAATGGGTAGACATAGGATGAGTTGGCAATTATAAACCCGTAATTTAGACAACGCATGTTGCACCTTTTTTATTTTAAAGCCTTTGAATTTGGATAAAAGACAGTTCGACTGTTTAAGGCCTGGACATTTTTCGTCGAAGTGTCGTGTCGCACATTTGTTAAGGAATCCTGATTGCTAATGTCGTTTTCTTGACCTCATACAATCTATAGACCTTGCAGCTCCCCTCCCGACGATTATGAACATGGCCGTTGAGTCCTCAGCAGCATCAGATTCAGGTATCGTGTATTTGGCTGAATTAATTAGATTACGAGGAAGTTACCACCACCAGCAGCTGTTACTGTAACAGGTGTAGAGAAAATGTACAAGAAGAGGCGCTTCAGTAAACCACCAAACTATTTTGTGTATTGGTTTATCTCAGCGTGACGGCGGTGTTTACAAAGTTCATCTATGGTAGCTAGCTAGCCACCACATTAGCTAACACCGACGTATTAACATTAAGTTCCGACAACTTTTTCTCCCAGCTCGCGTAACTTGCACCTTGTGAACTGGAGGAGTCTCATCGCTCGGCCAGCCTGTCTCAATGAATATTTTACACGCGGACGTCTTTGTTTTAGCTAGCGTACTGGTAATATTAACTTTGTTGAAGTCTTCTTTTTCCCCACTGGCAGCAACCAGCGCTTACCAGGCGTCTGTTTAGAAATATTACTGAGGGCGAACATAAACGATGTTTTCTGTGAAACCCTTGAAACCAACCTTCAAGTCCTATCTTCCACCTTTACAGGTATGTATTTGCTAATAGATATGAAAAGAGTATTATATTTAGTAAGTAATTTTGGGTGGACACGATGCAGTGTTTCCTGATTTCTTGAAATAACTTGGCATGAAACTGTCATGAAACATGACTAGTTTATGGTGCTGCGAGAAGAAAATTTGAAAAACCTCTACTGTAACGTTGGATAATGCCGCGTTCATGTTATGTCGGATTTACTATAACTCTGAAAAACCGTTCACGTCAGCCTACTAGTGGTAATTACAACTAAAGTCTTCTCCGGGCGGCGTTAGTATTACCAGGGGATGTCTGTAATTTGATTTTGCCCATGCACATCGGTAATTTCAGTCAGTAGCTGTATGGTTATTTTACCGGGGAACTGTGGTAATCCAGGGACACGCCCATGCGAATGTGCCACACAACGCCACCCACAGTACAGCAAAACAGGCAAAAGTCTCTTTTCCACTCCTTTCTTTATTATTTCTTTCTTGCCAAGAAACTGCTTAAATGCACCCGCTCTTCGTTTTATTGCTTATTTTATATTGTGTGATGAGCTACTGTTTAACTAACCCCTATTATTGCTTATTTTCTCTATCTCTAGACTGATGTGAAGAAAAATATTCAACCACCTATTAAAAAGTTGGAGGCTAAGTTGCTTCCAGGTGAGTTTATTTTCTGCTTATTTTCTCCCCAAAGAGTAGGGGTGGGACAGTACACTCAGCTCACATGGTTTTGTTCGGTAATATTAAGTTGAAATGGAAAGAAATTTGAACTGAAGAAGATTCCTATCCCTGAGGCATAAAATCCGCGAAACATGTTATTTGCAATCTTTCAATGCATCTGTGAATAAAGTGTGCTGTTTTAAGTGCAGATCATTAAATTGCTTGTTATATAGATTAGATAATTGCTCTTCATTGAATGATGGCTTTCTTGGAATATTGTCTTTTTAATTAGATGGTTTAATTGCATTAATCACTATAGAGTACATATTTGCCCATACACAGGATCAATGTACCTATCCCTTGTGTTAACATTCCTGTCCAGCTGTTAGAAAAAAAAAGGAGGTGGTTGAGATCAGGCATTTCATTGTGGTTATCAAGTGGGCACCTCCCATCACAGATGTTTTCTTCAACTATCCCTCTTTGCAGCACTGATCAGACTTGGACTCTCAATAGATCTCACCCAATACCTTCCAACCAATTCTTTCCAACATTACCATTACTCTAATCAACAGTTGGCTAATGGCACAGCTGACACTTCTTCTTTGACATGTAAATCTAACTTTTAGTCAGACTTACTACAGAGATCTTCATGTAGCTGTCACATGAAAATGATTACTTTGCCATAAATTGTTGGTGAAATTAGATACTTCAAAGGAACAAACACATGGCCACCATTAATGTGATTGCATTTTGAAAGAATGAACCAATCCAACTAATGGCAATTAAGCATGGGAGCTGTCCAAAATTGTTGTAATTCATAGAGATGCTAGTACAAGATAGTTTATTCTATTTTTTTTTAAACAGGTGTGCTGAAAATTGGGTTTAATTAGAGGGGGCAATTAGCAAGCAAAATTTTGCTAGCTATTTAGGTCTCGCTAGTTTAGATGAGAAAAAATTAGTTGTGCCAATCTAAATCACAACACATAATTGTATCCACCCAGCCCCCAAGAAATATGACTCTAAATGATGTGAAATCGCATCAGGTTCTTTGATATCTTGGCTCTGCAGAATCCATTAGCACCCACAATATACACTGAAAGACTGCAGCATAAAGCTCCTTCAGTAGAGCACTGTTGTTCCGTTTGCAGCACTGAGTCAGTGTTACGTTTCCTGTTTGACTCTTCAGCCGTTACCTAGGTAACAGCAATCTTAACTAAAGTTTATCTCAGTCTATCGGTTTAGCCTGGGAAGGGTGGTGGTAGTGGTGACAATTTTTTTTGACTCAAATAAGTCATCTTAATTTTTATACAGCGGACAATCTTATATCAGGCTGATCTAACTATTTCAGACCAGAAAAAAAGCTAAAGCTTTGGCCAGTCTCAAAGTAAGTTAATGCAAGTAGCCCTAGGTCTTAGGCTGGTGCCGACAAGTTGTGGCGGACTTCTTGGACTTCTTCATAACTTCTTGGCCTACATCTGTCCTTATTTCCCAATCCTGAGCCTTCCTTAGCTGCCCTAACTTCTGCCTACTCAGCAGTAATTTATTGTCCTTCATGTACAAATCCATTTTGACGCATATGGTTCAAGAGCATCCAGAACTCAGCGAGAATGGAGAAAAATACTCCTTAGAAATGCCACCCTTTTGTTTTGGATTAGGGATTTGACCTTTAAGATGTTGCTAATGTAATAGCTGAAAATTGTAATGTTCACAAAAGTAAACAGAAATCAAATGCCCAGGCAAGTTCCTTTTTATAGAATTTTGCCCCAGCCCATGAGTGTCTGTGCCCTCTTCTTTCCATCTGTCCCTACTTCCACTTTCAGTTTCTGAAGGTTACTGTTTCACTGTGCCACTGTTTCTCTCCTTATTGATGTTGTATGTTTTTTGGATATTTTTTGTATTTTTTTATATAACCTTTATTTTCCGAGCTTGTTTATTGTATAGTGCTGTGTGCCTCTCTTGCTTTGTACACCCTCTGCTGCATAACTGCAATTTCCCCTCGGGGACAATAAAGAGCCATCTAATTTAATCCAGCCCACTTCCCTGTGCAACTGTCTGCAGTCTCTTATGTACCTCAGTCTCTCATCATCTGTTATCTCTATCTCCATGCACTGTATTGAATTTTTCATTCAGGCTAGAATTGTGTTTCGTTAAGGTAGATGGGTACAGTAACAGGTTTTTCCACTGTTGTTTTCTCACTGAGTGGAGGCCTGTCATGAGCAATTGAAAATATGGCAGTATTTGCATGAGGAAAAGCTTAGGGCTAAGCTCTCTCTGCATTGTGACTGTCTCCATCCTGTTTCTCCTCTCACTCGTGGGCAGGCACCTTTTTAAGCATGTGAAAACAGCTTTAAAGCCCTAGGATGTCAAGTGGATGGAAATATAGTTAATAGTTTCTTAAAATGTAGGCGGTATACCAATTCATGTATATTTTACCATCATGGTGCATAGACCTAGGCCTACATAAAGTTAATTTAGTATAAAAAGAATGAAGGCCTGGACAGTTGTGTGACTTTGGAGCCTCCCGGTAGTGGCTGTGCACACCTGTTCCACAGTGTGTTGTGTGCTATTTGGAGTAAATAAAGAAAGCAAGAGAACTGGAAGCAAAGCTTAGTTGTGGTCTGTCAGGTGGCATGACTGATCCCATTTGTTTAAGCTTTGTAAAATGAACTAGCCAGCCCTTCCCAGCCAGCATTTACCACAATTGGGGGTGTGCTCCCTTCTCATCCTGATTTCTGAACAAGACAGGAAAACAGGTTTCATGATCAGTCACTGTCGCATAAACCTGCTACCCCAGGGTCATGACAGATAGACTGATCACAAAAGAGAGTTTACTGGCCGGCATGCCGTTTTATTTACAGCTAACTAGAGCTTTACTGCAGCCAAAATCCTAAATGAAGCTGTGGGTATGGTGGTCCTCCCCCAGAAAAGTTTTGTATTCCTTTTGCATTGTAAGTGATTTTGTGTAATTTCACCCATCTTCCCACTGTGACTGATGTTCTCCCAGGCCAGTTAACACGCCACTCTGTGTATCTATGCACTGGTTAGTGCACAATAATGCACACCTGTACTGATTTAGATCAGGAAAACTGCAGTGCAAAGTCTTAAAAACAAATTTGACTGTTGGAAATTTAACTGATGACATGTTCTAACGTAATGTTCTCTACTTCTTTGCTCTGAGCTTTGTAGTGACTTTCTGTAGGACTCTACTCTGGCTGACCCAGTTCCCATCTTTAAAAAGGCTTTGGGGCAGTATATTTTTTTTAGCAGCATACTTGTCCATTCATTAATCGTTTTATGATTCACGGACAAGGGTCTTGTTACTTATAAACAATACAGCGCA
Source organism: Monocentris japonica (assembly GCA_900323365.1). Taxonomy (NCBI): domain Eukaryota; kingdom Metazoa; phylum Chordata; class Actinopteri; order Trachichthyiformes; family Monocentridae; genus Monocentris; species Monocentris japonica. The sequence continues at coordinate 5,409 of OOFE01020457.1, read as the reverse complement.
TGAACAGCTACCACGTCAGACCAAAGCTGAAGTATAGTGAACACTATAAAGCGACTTAAGTGTGGCTGAGATGAAGGGGGTTACCATTCCATTAACTATCACATAACGTTTGACGTGTTAGGGTCCTATTGGCAGTTCTCTTTGGCTTCGTCCTACCCAACAGTAACCTTTAGCAAAGCAGCAGCAGCAGCTGTTCTCACAGCCATGCTACCATTACAGAAAAGCATTTTTCAGTTGCATGTCTGGTATTGATCGATGATGGATGAAGATAATTATCTTTTATGGCTTGTGCAAAGCTATTGGAGAATCATTTTATACAATTCATGACAGGATATAAAATTTATCACTGAAATCTCAGTGGTAAGCTTCAAATCATTTGTTTTCGTTCAAATTTCATGAAATATTTTTTTCTATTAGGCTGAACCATAATGTTTTCTAATATTATTCAGAAAGCTTCAGACAGGACTGTCAGAACACCAATAAAGTCAACATAATAGTTCGCAGTAGAAAGTTAAACTACTTTTGAGGACTGTCTTTAATGATAAAGGGTTTAGATGTCATTGTAAAACTTGGGAGGACTCAGTGAAAATTCACCCCAGAACAACATTCTCATGATTCATATAATAGGCAACTAATAACAGTATGTTTTTGAAAGATTACTTTTTTATTTCATTTGTGTGTGTGTTACTGTGGATCTTTTGTAGATTGCCAATAATTCTTTCTACCAATGTCACTGAGACCAATTCCTTAACATTTAATACACTATTATGGTTTTGGTTTATGAAATTTCTGTCTAATTAGACAGTCTACACTAAGGCATGACAGGAAGATAAGGGTAGAGAAAGAGGGGAAAATGACATTTAAAAGTCAGAATGCATCATCCAGACACCCCAGTTGAATTGATGTTATTTGAGCATGAATAGCTCTTCCAAATCCAGAAATCAGACAATGAAAGAGAATACATTTCATCAGGAGAAAAACCCTGGATCTAAGTTTTATTGGAAAACAATAAGTGTGTTAGCTACAAGCTTACTGTCCGGAATTGCCTGGCAACATGCGCTAATTGAACATTTTTGAACATTGTCAGTAGTCACTGGGCATTATTGGGGCTTGGCTTTGGTGCAGAGCCAAAAAGTCAAATTGATAACATGGCAAAGGCATGATTTGACTGAACATTTCAGTGGCAGTTTCAAAAGGTAACTTTCTCAGTCTCTTTGTCCACACAGGAAATATTTCTGATCTTACCTGAACACATTTTTTGTTGATTCAAATTCTGTGTGGTATTGAAGATGATCATGATAAACTGTGAATGAACTTTTCTATCCACTGACATACGGTGATACATGAGTTTCAAACCTGTGTTTGCAAGTTTTAATCTCCAATTATCAGTTTAAAAAGTTGCAAAACATGTTCATGGTTACCTGCTGAAGCTTGGTGCAGATCTTTAAGAAGTCTGTGGAATTGGAAGGGAGGACTGCACAAATCACTTTCTAGCATGGTATCAGGATGCTGTCAAACTTCATGGAGGAAGTCTGGTACATTTTTTTTTTACTTCACTTCTCTTTCCTTTCCTGTTTCTTTTCCCCAGGGGAGATTGTTGTTAATGAGGTGAACTTTGTGAGAAAATGCATCGGAGCTGAAAGCAGCCAAGATGACCTTTGGGGGAAGCTGATATGCACCAACTTTAAGGTCTCATTCATCACCCACGATACTCTACCTAAACAGGTAAACTTAACCAAAGTTTAAAAAGCTACCATAAGCGTGTCAAACAGTGGCGTTTTGAATCTTAAGCCATGCACAGTAATATCAATCCAAAGATTAATTCCTATCAACTCTCACAATGCCATTAGATGGATGTTCTTATCACTATGATACTTCCTTGTAAATGTGAAAACCAAAGTTTTGAACATCCTCATACAGTTCCTGACAACGTTAAATGTTAATCTTTCTTAAAATCTAGACTGGCTGCTTTTTGCTATGATTTTAGATTTTTGACTTGTGAAATCGATTGATCCCACTAGAGTACTGCTGAAGAGCTTTAACACGCCAACAGCCATGTGTGTTTCTGTGGTGCATCTGGCAAAGAGGAAGGAAAACTCCAGTACTTTCCTGCATGACATGTTGTTAGTAATTTTGCTGTGTTTGTTTTAAAAATAAGAATGAGCGATAAAACATTAGATTACAGCTGTCCCTTCAAACTGTACTACAGATTGTTTTGTCATGATGTATGAATGCACCAAATGATCAGTCCGAGGGAGACCAGGCGGTGCACTACCCATATTCTAGACCACCAGTTCATGTTTTGGTGGGTCATTGGTGAAATGTTTTGCCCTCTCCACAGAAGTTCCAGATTTCGCATCTCCTACTCGGAGAGCATGACATCCCCCTGACCTGTTTGGAGCAAGTAGTGACAGGTAAACATACCTTTTTTTGTTGCCAACATACCCACATTTTTACCTTCATAGTGGTAAACACATTGAAAATGCATACAGCGATGGAAAGTAACATACTTTCCATACTTTCCATTTTCTAAGAACTAATCTTAACAGGTTCCTGCGTGGAATAGTTCATAAAACTCAAGTGGAACTTGTGTTAACGAGGACATTATTTTGCAGTTGCCATCTCCTTACACTAGTACTAGTTCGGTGCAATGGATTGTGGTCATTGTAGTTCAATGCCACATTGTGGTTAGACAGCAGTACCAAACATGAGTTTGAAACATACATAATGTTGTAAGAAGAGGTATTTTGCTAATGTCTGCTTTACAAAACTAGCATTTCAGTTATAAAAGAACATAATTTTACTTAAGCTGTCTAATGATAGCCTAAGCTTATTCCCCAAGAAACAACTTTTGGCTTGCTGGCAACAAGCAAGGGCCTCCTTGCTATTGCCTGAGTTAAGATGAGTTGAATGTAGGAAATGTAATTATAGTCTTCAAAAAAACATGTTATCATATACATTAAAGTGGCATTTCACAAATGGCAGTGTTCAACATCAGTGGTTGCTAGATTCTGCATGAAAACTCAAACAAAACTCACAACTGCATGGGTCAAAGAAACAAGTACAGTGATTTGAATTGAGGCATATTTTCTCTCTGTGTGACTGTGCGTATCGGTGTATGTGCGGTGTAGTACGTCAGCATTATCACACTTTGACACCCTTGGAGCGAACACAGTGGAAGGTTTCCTATGATATGCAAGTCAAGCCACTGTTGTGTATGCTGACTACCTAATGCTGTAAAGGTTGCTGACAGTAGTGCAGATTTTTAGCAAACTACAAATTTCCAGATCTGTCACAGGCTATTGAACAGTATAATTTTTGAAATCAGTTTGATTATCCTTGATTATAATTTTCCCATAAAATATAGCTTTATGTATGTCCACAATAAATATTTATTTTTCTATTTTCCAAAGGGCGAACGAACAAATCCAGATACAAACAAAATGATGAATGAGACTATCTTCGTAGAAATGTTCATATGAATGCTTGACGATCAAATCTGATTGCACGTTTCGTGAATGAAGCCCATTGAATTCTGAATGGAAAATGTTACACAGTCTATGTAGTAGCTTATTTATTTTCATGTTCCAGCTGGCTGACTTGATAAAGCTATGATGACCGAAAGTAGACAGGCCTAGACTACACCTTGTTAACTTTGGACAGTTTGAGTGGCGGTCTGGTCTGGTTGGTTGTTTCTCCCTGGTCAGCAATCTGTTAATGTGTCCACAACTGATGTCACATCGGGTGGTCGGTGGTGGCAGGGCAGCCTGGTTGGGATTAGCTTTGTTTATATATGTCATTGCTGTCCTTTGCTGACATAAGGGCAACCAGAGCTCAGAGCGAGGGTTTGTTTTGTTAAACTGATGGAGCATGAGGCTTTGTTTTCCCCAGTCAGTTCCCCAAACAGATGCCCTTTGTAATAGCGCTGGTTTGGACAAACCCTTTTATTAATGGATGTTTCACCTCTCTGAACTTGGCTATTAGAGACAACATAATCATTATGGGATTTGTCCAGTGTGCACAGGTGTAGGAGCATTGAGAATGAGACTAAGGGATGAGGTGATGTGCTGCTCTTCTCCCCTGATTGCAACATTATCTTATTTCATTGCACATTTTCTCCGGCAGGAAATTAATTTTAGTCTGCATTTTACCATGTTTGAGAAATGTAGAGTGTAGCCTCAAAGGGTAGTTTTTAGTGATGTTCAAAATGTTTGCCTGTGAGCCAATAATCAGTTGGCCTACTTTGTATAGTCAAGATGAATGATTGCAAGATAAATTGCTTTGTTGGTAAAAGACTTGTGGCTCAGTGGCTTAGACATGCAACTTCTGCAAGAAACAATGTTCACTAACTGATATCAATTAAGAATTGCATTTATTTTGTTAAAGATAATTATAAGAAAGTCATTTTTGTTTAATTTGATTGCAATTTGTTCATTTAAACACACTATTAGGAGTCTTCATAGTCAAGAAAGAACTGCCAAGTGTATGGTGGCGGTGCATTCCCAAACCATCAGTTGCAATAGGAAATGCACTGTTCTTTCTTATTGTTCTTTTTCCCATTAATGCCAGAATAATGTTCAAATGCACAATAATTTAATTTATTATGTTTAATTAAATACATTGACTGAAAGGACTGCATGTTGCAACTTAACTTCTGCTTTTTGTGGTTCTGCTGAACATAATACACCGATCAGCCATAACATTAAAACCACCTGCCTAATATTGTGTAGGTCCCCCTCGTGCCGCCAAAACAGCTCTGACCCGTCGAGGCATGGACTCCACAAGTCCTGTGGTATCTGGCACCAAGACGTTAGCAGCAGCAGATCCTTTAAGTCCTGTAAGTTGCGAGGTGGGGCCTCCATGGATCGGACTTGTTTTTCCAGCACATCCCACAGATGCCGATCGGATTGAGATCTGGGGAATTTGGAGGCCAAGTCAACACCTTGAACTCTTTGTCATGTTCCTCAAACCATTCCTGAAAAATTTTTGCAGTGTGGCAGGGCGCATTATCCTGCTGAAAGCGGCCACTGCCATCAGGGAATACCGTTGCCATGAAGGGATGTACTTGGTCTGCAACAATGTTTAGGTAGGTGGTACATGTCAAAGTAACATCCGTATGAATGCCAGGACACTGCCTCCTCCGGCTTGCCTTCTTCCCATAGTGCATCCTGGTGCCATCTCTTCCCCAGGTAAACGACACACACGCACCCGGCCGGCCACATGATGTAAAAGAAAGCGTGATTCATCAGACAAGGCCACCTTCTTCCATTCCTCCATGGTCCATTTCTGACACTCACGTGCCCATTGTAGGCGCTTTCAGCGGTGGACAGGGGTCAGCATGGGCACTCTGACCAGTCTACGGCTACGCAGCCCCATACACAGCAAGCTGCAATGCACTGTGTGCTCTGA
>OOFE01020456.1:0-14706 GCA_900323365.1 Monocentris japonica | reverse complement strand
TCTCATCTGCTTGTCATGGGCCTGTATATTTCACAATGGGCAAGTCTTGCACAATCAAAGCAATGGCACAACTGTCATAACACTGTGCAGATGCAAACCCAACTCGCAGTGAGCTCTACAAGTATTTAGACTGACACATTGTTTGATGTTTTTGCTTCTTTGCTTATTACTCTCCTTGCAGACCTGTTCAATGTTACAAGAGTCTCTGAAGAAGTGCGTGTGTTGGAGAGAGAGCGGGAGCTGACAGAAGCTCTGAGGAATTCTCAGAAGCAGGAGGCTCGGACTCTGGAGCAACAGAAGGAGCTACTGGAGATGCTACGTGTGGCAAATGCCAGGGAGGCTGCTGCAGAGAGGGAGACAATCGAGCTCTTGAGAAGAGCACAGGAGGAGGAGTCCAAAGACTTGAGAAGACAGAGGGAGGAATTGCAGAAAGAAAGGGAAGACCTACAGGTGAAATGGGAACAGCTACAGCAGGAAAGGGAAGAGCTTCACTTGTGCAGAGGCCAGCAAACCAATTGACTGACCACATGAGACGACTGTGTTCAATCCTAGAGGGATTTGTTTTATGCACAATGTGACTCAACTGTTTTTGATGGACATTGTCAGTACTGATGTCAGGTTTCTGTTCAAATGCATGGAAGCTAATTCAAAGAAAACATTAACCTTTCTCTTATTAAAATATGTTTTGTAAGACATTCCTCCCATACGTTTTTATTATTTATGTCTGTAGGGTGTCACATTACCTCAATTTTACTTGGTCATATTAAATTAGATGAAGTATCCTGATACCCCACCAAATAATACTGGACCTATTTGTTGACAGAAGTCCAGATCTATAGAATTCTTTCCTTAGGACAGGAGGTGGCTAGAGGCACAAAATGACAAACTTATTTCTTTCACTAGTTTATCTTGACATACTCTTAAAAGATGCATCACTATCAAATTGGAATGCTGTTATTACAAGCTGCTGTACTGTATAGACCATTAATTATGATACTACATTTTAGACGAAGAAATACTTTAGGATGATAGATATTGTAAGGACATAGAATGATCCACCAAACTAATTTAGATCACATTGCAACTTTACAACTCGTTCAGCCGTTCTTCCTTTGCCCTCTTTCACTGTAGTGTGTGTGTGGTGTCAGCAGCAAGCAGTGCAAAAAGTACTAAAAGCTATTTTGACACTCCGTTAACAACGCAGACTTTGGAAAAATCTATAGTATCAGTCTTCCTTTGATCAGCGGAGCTGACGGCCACTCTGTTACTGTCTGTCAAACCATCCTCCAGTGGAATGAATGACTTCCGGTCTCCATCAAAGTAGCAGAGCATGAAGATGGCCCCAGTTATACCCATGTCCTTTATCTTTAGGTTTATTTAAAAAAACAATAATATAAAGACAACACAGTACCATAAAAATCATATAACGCTGAAAGCACCCAGAAAAAATACAAGCTTACTAAAAAGCACTGAACTTGTATAACAGTGGACTTCACAATATTATCAACACTAATGAAGCATAGTAATGTAGTATGTAATAGTAATGATGAATCGTTTAAATATCTAAAATTATCAAATAACCATGATATTCACCACAGGTGTTTTCTAGAGTCTAGACCTAAACTAACAGAATATGATATGAGCACTGGAAAAAGATTGCATACAGAATTTGAACAGAGGATTGGATTTTGGAGTGGGTCAAATTGGACCCTTTCCACTTTTCATGGGGGTCAGTGCCTTGTGAGAGTGGATCAACAATAAACAGAAACCTGAAGACTGCATTAAACAATTGAATGTCACCTGGTGAAATATACTGTATTGCCACTTTTTCTACAACAGCTGATGAATACACTGCCTCTGGACTAGAGAGAAAACATGCTGGCTCTAGCTAGGTTTTTTTTCCAATACAATGTGTAAATGAAAACATTTCCACCATCTTTCCTATAAAACCAACTGTTTGCTTCTGCAAATGAATACATGTCAAATTTGTTCCTGAGAAAATTTAAATTGATTATTCCATTACCATCTCAGTAAAATGTAGTTAGTATTTATTAAATTTAATAGAGAGTACCAGTGTTGTTACAATTCCTACTGGTTGTCAGTAGAAGTCAGGGAGGGAATAGCTCTATGTTGAGCCCAAATGAATTAGAAAGAGTTTGCTATGGAGACACTTGGATCTGGAGGTCACAAATTAAAGTGAACAAGAATGTGGGAATGTTTCTCATACAGCAACAAGCGGGCCGGTACACAGCGCTGAAACCTTTTACTGTGGACCCGGCAGGTTGGCCTAGCGGTTAGAGAGACCAACCCATCACCGGAGGGTTGCTGGTTCGATCCCCCCCCGGCACCACCAGGAGGGTGCATTCAAGCTGTGAGCTGGTGATTGAAAAATGACTGGTGCCACAGCTACGGTGCCCACCAACACTGCCCTTGAGCAAGGCACTTAACCCCCAACTGCTCCAGGCGCACTGTCCAATAGCTGATGCCTGCGCTGTCCTCTGACTTGAAAAAGTGCATGTGTGTGGAGTGATGTGTATCTAGTCAGAGGTATGCAAAGAAACAAATTCACTGCATGTGTACATGTGTTAGTGCCAAATGTTGATTCATCAACCAGTTCTTCTTCCTCCATAGCGCTTCTTGAGTCACTTTGTGACTGTAAATAGTTCACTTCATAGGCCAATATATTTGTTCAGTGGACTTTTCTTTCAAGCAGTCCAGCCACATTCATTGGCGAGAATTAGTAAAAAAGGCTGAATTGAATGAATTTCCCCATAGGCAGAACAGTCACAATACTGGACCCTGATTGGCCGACAACACCAGCTCCTCTAATTCAAATGAGGTAAACCTGCTGAATTCAAATGCGGCAAACTGACCTGATTGGACGGATTTCAGTAAGTGAGGATGCCAATCAACACCAGTTGCGATGCATTTACTGGGGTTAGTCTGAAACTGATTTCTGAAAATACAGTAAATAACCACTCAAACTAAATTTTAACAATTTCTTTATCAAACATCTTTGATCATGTATATAAATACAGGAGAATATGAATTCCAATAATATGGGACCTTTCAGTGTGGTACAATGTGGTGCTTAATGTGGTTGTATATTGTGTTACTTAACTCTAATGTGAGGCCTCATATGAGCATCCCAACATCCACTGTAAAAATTATGTTAGGTGATGTTGATCTCTGTTGTGGAGCAGAACACTGCATAGGTTCTACTTTAAAAAGCATGAAACAAATACAATGCCATGCCCCCCCCCAACAATTCAACTCTATTGATTCTCTCCTGCATGAGTCTTCATATGAATGTTTAAATGGGAGCGTCGAATGAATCTTTTACCACAAATGATGCAACTGTATGGCCTCTCTCCTGAATGGGTCTTCATGTGGCGTGTCAGATTGGATTGAGCACTGAATTTCATATTACAGATGGTGCAACTGTATGGTTTCTCACCAGTATGAATTATTGTGTGCTTGATAAGATCAGCTTTTTCTCTAAAACTTTTACCACAGTCAGTGCAGCTATGAGGTTTCTCTCCTGTGTGGATTCTTATGTGGGCGTTCATGTTTCCAACTTGGGTGAATCCTCTGCCACAAAAACTACAAGTGTACGGTTTCTGTCCAGAGTGAGAATTCATGTGAGTCTGCAGATAGGAGCGCTGAATAAAACTTTTCCCGCAAACACTGCAAGTGTAGGGTTTCTCTCCTGTGTGTGTCTTCATGTGGCGCGTCAGAATGGATTTAATCCTGAAATTCTTGTTGCAAACGTTGCAGTTGTATGGTTTCTCCACTGTCTCTCCAGCTTGCTGTGGTTTCTTTCTGTTTGTACCTGACTGGGGTCCTCTATGGTCTCTCCAATCGTCATCACTGTCGCCATCTTCACTCTCAGCTATAGAACGATGTGAGGAAAAGGACTGACAGTCACTGGTTGGTTCTGATGCACCACAGCAGCCTTCATCAGGTTCTGCTTTCATCTGCTCAGTGGAGGTACTGGGTAAAGGGTCCCCATCTTTATCGTCTACAATTGGGCTTGGATGTGGGGACTGTCTTCCGTCTTCATCACTTCTCTGCACATAAATTATATTGAACATGGAGTCTTTGGTATCTGCTTCCTCCAGCTCCTGAAGCGGTTCACCTGCCTGACTGGTCCACAGTTCCTCCTGTTCCTCTTTAATCTGTGGGGGCTCTTGGTCCTTCTGGCTCAGGCTGATCCTCCTCTCCTCACACTGCTGCTGCTCAGAGAGAACATCCTCTTCACGAACAGAGAGGTGCGGTGGGGCTGGACAGAATGACAAATCAGAAAAGAAATTTAAGCTGTAGTTCTGCCAGATACAAATTTTGATTTCCACATCTGGCTTTAAACATACATCTAGCTGAAGACTGTGTAGAAAGGTGTAGAAAAACAAATATTAACAATGTTGAACATCGACTATTAGATAATAAACTAATACACTGATATTGAAAATACATCGAGACACAAAAATAGTTAACCATAACTTTCCCCACATGATAAGATGCTCACTTCCAAATGCTGGTCCTCATTGGTCGCAATGTCGCTTTTTGGCCAGCAGGTGTCAGTTAGATTCTGTGTGCCAATGTAAATAAACTCAGAATTGAGCTTTTTGTTAGGGTTTTCCAGTCAATGTGGGGTGTTCTTTTGTCAAGGCAGCAATCTCTGCTCATCAAGGGCTGTGCAAAACTTTGAGTGTCTTGCGCTAGTATGCATTTTAAGTGGCCAAATATTGAAGTAATTTAAGTAAGAAAATAAAATAGCAAAACTTTCCACCTGTGATTCCCAATGAACTTGTCCAATCGTTCAACCCTATAAGCCAAGGCGCAATAAATTGTCAGGTTTTTGAGTTTGGCATGATGTTCTCTCCACACAAGGGAATGACACATACTAGAGCTACAGTCAATTGAATGTATGCTCATATACACATTGTTCTGACTATTACTTGAAAGTTTCACCCATTCCTGTTGTTTTCCCACTAGATAACACGAAAATATCACAAATTGCATTGCAATTTTTGATAAAAGCCGCTGCAAATTCAAAAATGTTGGGCCGCAATAATCAGAAAAAACTCCTGAGTAATGAATACAACCACAGTTGTGCCCCTGCCTATACTCAGTCCATCTCATTTGATGGTTTCTACTTGGGTATCAAGGCTAAAGGAAGCTATCCTTTATAGACGACACAACATTTTTGTTGTCACAGTAATCCCTCTGCTGTGTTTTTTGTGGCGGCCATTTTGCATCCCCTCCCATATACGCTCAGGGATGCAAAATGGCGCTATAGTTGTTGTCTCCCGAGTCTAACAGTATTGGGGAGTGGCCCATAGGGTGCTTCAACTGGAGGATGAAACACATCTAAACTAACGCTACAGTCGTTAAAACAACCAAAGTCTTGAAAGACAGGTCCTCAATATTTTGGGGTTAAGTGATTCAACTGCCGTTACCTCTCCATCCAGCAAGGAGCCGTTTCTGTCGGTCGATCTCCCGCTTTGAACGCGAAACTTCCTCCTCATAGTCTTTTATAGTTTTTTCAAAGAGGCCAAAGATTTCCTCGGCAGCTGCTTTCAATCGCTCGTTGACCAACGCTTTTAGTTTGTCCGTTTTGAACATCTCGGAGGGTGAAAGCACACGGCAAGTTTCCGCCTTGCGGACTCCCGCTGACGAGACCGGCGACTACCGAGCCACTAAACCGTAAATGAACCTGCGAGTTCTTCTTCTGCAGCAATGGTGAGCCGGAGGTGGGTTGCTGCCCCTCGCTGGCCGAGACACGGCACGCTCCACCGAGACGTTATCAGAGGAATACGCGAGTGAAATCAGAAATATCTCCCATTTGGGGCAAATTGCCCTCTTACAACGTATTTTAGTTGACCTCAAACGTTAGCGAGACTGACAGCACGTGATGGGGTGTTGGCATGAAGAAGAATTCATATAGCCTTTGGGTTTTATGTTTATATTATATTGCACGGTTCAGTCAATATTTATAAATGTGACATCTGAGAGAGCACAGGCATAGGACAGAGACTACACAGGAACACAGAGGGCAGTGTGTGTGTGTGTTGGGAGGGTGGCATGCAAGATGATGAGGTAGTAGTTGGCCATTACAAGATGATTCTGATTTATTTCACCGTAAACTCTATTCTCCTATTGTCCTATTCATTCTGATGGAAATCCCTATTGAGTTTGGGTGAAAGCTTCACATAGCCATTCCAGACTGCAGTACAATTCAACAGGGTGGTTGTGAGAGTGAGAGAACACAGCAAGTGGTCTCATTTTTGGAAGTGTGATACTTAGACTAGCGTACTGCATATCTTACACAGCACTCTGCAGGCTAGAAGGAGGACTTTAATTGTTCCTGTTATGGACTGGCTACCAGTGGATCTGAGCAAGTATGGGAGCAATGTGGGCAACATTATTAGGATACTACATCACAGATAAATGAGAAGCACAAACTTTTTTCTGTTTGTAGTGGATAATAGTGAATGAGCTGTCCTAGGGCTAAAAAAATATGTTTACAAGATGAAATTCAGTGGTATTTAAGGTCTCTAACTGCATTCACTCCATTAACAAGGTGAAAGCTACCATGCACTAAAGTAATGAATGTAGTTGTAATACTATATCAAGCAGTGTTATTATATTCTATAAAAAGCAATACAATTATATTTTATAATTGTATTTTTTAATTTGATTAAGTTTTTGTGTACAGTTCATGTGGATGCACTCATTACCACAGGATTCCCTTTGCACTGCACATAATATGGAAATGGTTAAAAGACTAAAATGGGAAAGATTTCAGGTTGATTTTTATTCTATTTCAGTTGGTTTTGAAGAATTCAATTTCAATTTAGTTTACTTTTTTTTTTTTTTTACCTCATAAATATTATTTATTTAATTGCACTTTCCTAAAATGTCTTTTTTTTGCATGCCTAGTTTTAGTTAACAATTCACCTTGGTAAGAAGAAACTAGGTTTGCTGTTGGCTGTTATGCTGCTTTCTGGCCAGAAGATGACAGCAGACACCAAGGTAATAATCATGAAACAGCTACTGAGCATGCCAGAGCCAGACTAGCTTTATGACTGTTGCACTTTCATGCCACATTTTAAAATACTGAGGATGAATACCAGGAACTTGACTACCATTATGAATGCCAATCATTAGGTGATATGTTCAAATGTAGCAGGATGGGTGGCTGGGAAATAAGGGATTCTTTTCTCTTCATTTCTTTTTATTTCATAAAAAATAATTAGGATGGTAAATGTGATGCATGTCATAATTTGTCTTAGCAAATACGATTCCTTCTTATCTCATACCCCCCTCCATTTCTTTTAAGTATCCTCAGGTGTTCTTTTCTCTTTTTCTCTCAATCCCCAAATGTTTCCCAGATTTTCCCCAGAAAAATGTGTATGTATGTCAATTTGTTTTAGCGAAGATAATGCCCTTGCCTTTCATCCTCCACTCAAATCACCTAGCCCAAAGTATGTTGTGATTAGATTTGATTTAATCCTTTTTCATGCAAAATGCAGTTTTAATTATTATTTTCTAGCATTTTCACTTGAAAACAGAAATATGTTGTATTGCTCTGTTGTACAGTATGTAACTTGCAATGAAAAGTATCTTACAAATACAATATATGTATGTGTGTTTGTGTGTGTAAATGTATTATTATTATTATTATTGTTGTTAGGAGTAGTAGTAGTAGTAGGTGCTGTAAAATCCACTAGCAGGTGCCAATCCAGTCTTTGAGAAATACTGGTCTTTAGAGCCATGTAAGGTATTCTTCTGACACTTAAATCCATTGTTTCTGTAAGGACAGAAGATGACATACCAATGAGGGGCCCACACACATACACACACCCGGACACACAAAGAACAGAGCAGAGAACAGACCACTGATGTCATGTAAACCTTGCATGCCAACATGACACTACCATAGCATAATGACAGACCCCACTCCTCCATCTATCTACTCAAAAGTGGGGCGGGTGTAACATAAGTATCCAATTCCTTTGCTCAGTTAATTTTGCAAAAGCAAAGGGAATTGGCACTTGTGTTTTACAGTTCATTATGTGAAACACAAGAGAGTTTGTATGGATGGAAAGGTAACATCCTGGTATCATGGCTATCTATGGCTGCCATACAGTTGTAAGGCATCCATCATGTTGTCACCAAAATTAGCACTGCTCCATATGTGCATTGTTCCACAGAGCATCCAACTCAGAAAGTGGAAATGTTCAACACATCTACATCTACCTGCATTTCTTTCAGAGAGTTTGACCAGGTGGTTCCTTGAGTGTCACGTTGCTGCCTCTTCTCTACTCCTAACAGGTGCTGGTTGCAAATATTTAACAATGTCGTCTGTAACATGGCCATGGTGAGATGTGCAAGGTGAACTGGCAAAAGCTACTTGGCAAAAGCAATGGGACAGGATTATGGTGCTAACGTAGCTGCCATAGAAATACACATTGACCAAATTCCTGTCAATCTGTGTATCTCAAACCACCCAAAGTAGCCCAATTACTGTCCCATTAGAAAATTATTGATTTGAATGGGAATGCCCTCTGTGTCTATTCCAGTTCTATGGCCCTAATCAAAACACACTGCGGGAACAGATTTGTCTTTGCTGGGCATTTCATCTTTTTTTGATAATATATGGTGAGTGGAACGTAGGAGAGAAAGAGATAGGCTGTCACAAAAATGTGGTCGCCTGTGAAATCATGACTTCAAGTCGGGCTCACTACATGTGCTGCATATCATCGTCTCTTTCTGTCCTTTTTCTCACCTGCATATATGTATCTTAACACACTGGGCTACGGTTAAGGGAGGCTGCCCTTCAACTGGAGGACGTGGGTTCAAACCCCTGTGTCAGCGAGCATCTGCCCTACTGAAGTGTTGCTGAGCAAGGCATCAATAACATCTTACATTATAACCCCTTTATGAAGTTGTAACTCATGTAGAGTTTGATTTTCAGGAGATATCTATTGCGCACCGGAACTCCATTATAATGCATTTGCCGCAGAGGTGTTAAGTCATGTTGTCGGCTGGAAATATAACTCACTTATTTTCTCCAATGGTTGGTGCAGCAGCTCAGTTATTATATAATGATTTTACCATGCGATGGCCATGTGCTTCGAGCATGATGCAGATATCAGGGAGCCACAGCGCTGTGAAGGATGATGATTCCAGACAGTAGCAATAACCTCTGGTGTGCACTGCGTATTAACACCCAATCAGTCCATTCATCAATCTATTGATTCACTCATTTTTCTTTTGATCTCTTTGTACTGCTTTACCCTCTCTCCCTCTCTCTACCCTTTTCTCTTTTTCACTTTGCCTCTCCACCCTGTTTCTCTCTCTCAAATCCTGTTTCTCGCCACATTTGTTCTCTCACTCCTTTCCTCTACCTCTGTTTCTCTTTTTTCCTCTTTTCCCTGCCTCTTATAAAGGTCGTAGAAAGATTGAGAGAGAAGAGAAAGAAAGAAAAGAAGAAGAAAGAGACAGAGTGATGAGGGAGGAACAGGGAAAGAAAACAGGAAGTGAGAGAGAGAGGAGAGACAGAGAAAGATAGGTGTATAGAGGTAATTGGTCTTTGGTAGACCCATTAGTGGTGCATATTCAGCTGTCCCGGTCCAACGCCCGAATGCCAACTTGACCTTCCACATATTAATGGCTAAGCTTATTAAGACACACAGTCACATGCAGCTTATCAAGCAGCCTCTCAAGCACTTTATCAAAGACTGGATTTACACAGGCACAAGATTTTAACTCCTGGTGGCAAAGACCTGATCTTCTCATGTCTGTCTTACAGATTTCTTCTCCCTTTACTGCCTGTCTAGACAGCCAGAAGAAGATGCTTTGTTTCTGTGTGAATCAAAGAGGCTGCGAAATAACAAGGGCTTGAAGACAGAAAAGGTTTTCTAAGGGTCCTTTTGGGTAAAAATGAGTCCTTTTACATACAGAATCCATATAGCATCAGATTAAGGCTTCAGATGAGAGTTACTGTATCTTGCATCTGGAGCACATTGCTGAAAATTGAATTAACCAACAGAATTCAAAGATATTAAAGATATTCTACTGCTTAATAAGAAAAAATAGAAAAGCTACTACTAATTCACTTGACATGTACATTGGGTTTTAGGGTTGTGGTTGTGGTTGTGCTCACAAGAGGGGGTCAGAAATAAGTTTCAACACCATTTAATGCATAGTTGGAGACAAAGAAATGTATTTCAGCACTTTTTGTCATCTGGGAAAAAACTGATATAGGTAATGATGTATGTTCGCTACTTTTTTAAGCTTTATTTATCTAGAGAATGTTAACTGAGAAACGGTGTTACAATCCTGTAATGCTCTGCGTCACACAGGTTCAAACTCACATATAGCACGCAAAATAAAAATAACTATCAACCTCATCGTGTAACAGGTTTATCCAAGCATCAGCACATTGGATTTGTTCCTTGTTAAATTTGAGTCCTTATTGCATTTAAAACAAAATGGTTATTACCAAATCATACGGCCATACAAAACAATTCTCATCAAAACAGAATACACAATGGTCATTTCCTAATATTTACATTATCCAAATAGCAATGAGCATAAGGGTTTCAACCTCAGTTGAAAGTGAAGTGATCTTTTTGAAATTATGTACAGTGAGCATTCCCTTTGCTTTTTAAATTTTAGAGAGCGAGAGAGAGAGAGAGAGTCAAACTTTTGTGTGCACCGGCATATATTGGCAAAATGAATGCAATGGTGTCCATCATAATGCAAGAAAGACACAAGTGAGATTACTTGTGTCCATGCTTTTGACCAACTGTAGCCCCTGCAGGTTGCATAAGGCGAAATAGACTAGACTGGACTGGACTAGTCTAGACTAGACTAGACTAGAAAACTTGTGTCTAGCCCTGTCAGTCTAGTGGACCACCACCTATTTAAATAAAAACAAAAATGGGTTATGAACGCTCTGTTTCTCTGTCGATTGAGTTTGACCTCCAAGATCATTGTTGTGTGGCGGTTACATGACCAAGAGTTAGTTTCTGATCTCACTGCCTCAGACACACTCCTTGTAATCTACTACTGTCAACAGCAATGTTTGTGTGTGCGGGAGAGAGAGAGAGAAGAGAGAAAGAGAGAAAGGTGAGTGTATTTTTGTAAAGAGAGGCATGTATAGGGGCAGGTGACAGGTGTGTGTGTATGTGTGTGCATCTCTGTAGGCGTTTCTGTCAGTGTAGGTATTTGTGTGTGATGCCAGCGTAGGCATTCTGTGTGTCTATGGTACTGAGGTTCAAGAGAGACTGTATATGGGAGAATGGTAAATGTCTACACTGATCAGTCCACATGTAGGCTATATTGACATGATGAACCTGTACATTAACCAGTTTATGTGACGTCTTTTCAAGACATTCAAAGTGTCCCAAGTGTCTTCTTCCCTCTCCCCCTTTCTTTCTTCTCCTCTTCTCCATTCTTCTCTCCTCTCCTTTTCAGACCTCTTAATTTCCCCTCCTTTCTTCTCCTTTCCTCTCCTCCTCTCGTTTCTCATCTCTCCTCTTGTGTTCATACCTCCTAATCTCCACTGTGCTTTCTTCTTTCTTCTTTCTTTTCTTCCCCTCCTCGTCTCCTTATCTCTTCATTTCCTCCCACCCTCATACCCATGAATAAAACACTGAGCGTTACAAGCACCGTACAGCTTTTCAGGAGGTAAAGTGGCAGGTTAGTTCATTAGCTACATGTGCTATAATAGCGTTATCGATCCAAGTTAGGGTTTCAATTGATGCACTTTGATTGCAACTTACTGTTAGATACAACAAACCGTTTATTTGACCAACTACATTTTGTGTATATTATGTATATATATTTTTTCTTTTTTAACCCATCATAGCTCAAAATACAGGACTGTTTTACTCTGCTGCTTACAATTAGAAATGTAAAAAAAACTTTTGCATTTGGTAATAATGTTACTTCCTGCAACAAAAGCTCAGATAATGCTAGTTTACTAATTTCTGAGAGAAAGGAATAGCTTCGATCCAATGTCAACAAAGCCAGTAGTGGCTGGCCCTGACAAAACAGGGTGCTGTACTCTTATGTTTTTAGCCTTTAAAGTAACAATGAAATGAAACATTTTTCACCTTGTTAGTTAATTCTCCATATCATAACGTACACTTCTTAAAAATAAATTTCATTATTATTATATACTATTTATATAATAACAATAGCATTATGATTATTATAGGACTAATTTCTCATATCCCTTTACTTTTACTTCCTAGAAAACTAAGAAATTCTAAGAAATTGAACCCTCACCCTAAAATACAGGTGCAAACATCCTGTCTACATATTAGTTTGCAAATCAGATGCAAAGCCTATGTGAAGATGAAAATGGCCTCACTGCAGAGTAGTGTCAGGGGCCCCTCCTGTGCTGTAGAGCCCATCCAGGTGCAGCACCAGGGGACTCAGAGTTTGGCTACAGAGGGGGGCTGATTGTGACATCCTGTCCCCTGGTGATAACAGCTCATTATGGACAAGAATGTGTGTGTGTGTGTGTGTGTGAGTAGGTGGGTGGGGGGCAGGAAATGGACACTGTTGATGGAGTGACAAAAACGCACCTTTTAATTAGAATGTCACCACATAGGTTAAGGCGTAGGCACACACAGCGAGGGAACATACAGTACACACATACAATGTAATGTGTGCCCACATGTTCACACACCAGAGAGTGTGAGCACATAAATACGTACACAGGAACAGCACACAATGAAAGAACCCACACCACATACTGCACATACACAGGCATACACTGCCATGGATCCTGGCAGCAGACACACAGCATGAATCATTAACCAGGACTCCCTACAGTCAGATACTGTATGTAGACAGGAAACATGTTGGATCATTACCAGCTGATATTACACTGTAGTTCCACCTATACTTTGACATACCAAGGATGCTGGTCTGCTGATCTCCCTACTGACATCATTACCACGTTAAAGCACAATTTCACTCAGAAGCTGCATGTATTTTTTAACCATTATTAACCCAGACTATTGGGCATTACTTAACAATACTTAACAACCAGGCTTCTACTGTTGGGCACTGGAGCATTTGGGGGTTCAGAAACCTGCTCAAGGGCATTTAAACAGGACGTGAAGAGGGAGACTGAGGTTAAAAGCAGTGCCTTTAATAGCTTCAAAAGTACACACAGACAGTCACTGAACTGTTTAATTTCAAATACATCTAAAGAAAGATACTGTCACAATATTGACATTTCAGATATAGTAATGGCTTGCACTACATAGATCATATCACCAGAATTTTGCTATTTCAGTCATAGCAGTACAATGTTTCCTCTTATATATTTTGTACCGGGCGGGGGATAATTTCAGTTTACCAGAGAACCATTGTTCTATCTAGTGTTATAGGGCTGCCCTGGGAAGATGACACAGCATAGCTTAATAATACACATGTTGCTATTTACACAGAGACTAAACTTTAAGAGACTAGACTTTAATTTTCAAGCCCATTGGCTCATGATTGTTTTAACAGCCTGGGACCCAAACTGAGTAACTTATGGTCTGTCAATCTGGAGCCCAGGCTGATTAAAACATACTCTTTTCATATGGGGACTCACCTGAAACTATAGGCGGGATCCTTTCACCTGTGTTTTCTTGTTAATCACATGGCCATTTGGATTTTATATATCTGTCCAGACAGTGTTCCTCTCAGGAGGCAGTTTGGGCATACAGGCATCCTGGACTCCATTGGCCTGTTTTGATATTTACCCTCATGTGTAGGACAACTGTGCTTCTGTGACAGGTCAGGATCAATCTAGTCAGAACATTAAAAAATAATTTGTGCAGGCAATACTGGATTCAAAAAAGCAGCCACTCGGAAAGCTATGTGATTACAATGAATTAGCTGTAATAAAGAAAATTAGCTATTTATGGGACTCAGTTCAATCTAACCAGAAACAGCGACTCACTCAAGTATTTAACTCAATATAACCCACCAGTTGTAGTGAGAGTTTGTTCTGAGGACATGTATGTATTCATTCATTTTCCGGTCATTCTCCAGACTCAGTCCATTCCAGTAAGTAGTTATCTGTGTCTGTTGTTGTTAAATGCCAGCATCAGTGCAGAGGGACTATCAGACTAATAAATGAGTCTCACACAGTATCGGTCGTAAAGGCATGGTTATTTTGGTTGGCGCCTATAAGATGATTGAATGTTTGACAATGTGTCATAATATGGAAACCCTACAAGGCACAGTGGTTGAGACAAGGAAAGCTGATGTGTGACCATTTCTACGACAGGGCAGTACTGAAGATTATCATGACATAGGAATTGACCTTTCTATTAAGTCCAGTTCAGCAGAGGGCACAGTAAAGCTTACAACTCAGTGGAATAGAGTACAAGCCTGGTCCCAAATTTGTCTCAGTAAAATTGAACTTTTCTATTTATCTGGTTGGTCTTAGGCTGTATTTACCTTGTGCACAATCTATCTCTCCTTTACTTCATTTGGTTGCTCTGCTCAAGACTGAATAACATATGATATGATGTTAGCTATGGAAAAAGCTTTTGGTGTCTCAACTTTCAATAGACTTTAAGAGAGTAAGAACTAAACATCTGTGCAAGGCTAACATGAAGATCAACTCTAGGCAGTTAGCTTTACCTTGCAAGCAACTGGAAGGTCCATGTGGCGCTACAGACC
>OOFE01020454.1:2907-17754 GCA_900323365.1 Monocentris japonica | reverse complement strand
ATAGCTAGTATAGATAGTATAGATAGTACAGATAGTATAGATAGTATAGCTAGTATAGATAGTATAGATAGTACAGATAGTATAGCTAGTATAGGTAGAATAGATAGTATAGATAGTATAGATAGGACAGCTAGTATAGATAGTATAGATAGGACAGATAGTATAGATAGTACAGATAGTATAGCTAGTATAGATAGTATAGATAGGACAGATAGTATAGATAGTACAGATAGTATAGATAGTATAGATAGTATAGATAGTAAGATAGTACAGATAGTATAGATAGAATAGATAGTATAGATAGTATAGATAGTATAGATAGTACAGATAGTATAGATAGTATAGATAGTATAGATAGAATAGATAGTATGGATAGTATAGCTAGTATAGATAGTATAGATATTATAGATAGTACAGATAGTATAGATAGAATAGATAGTATAGATAGAATATATAGTATGGATAGTATAGCTAGTATAGATAGTACAGATAGTATAGATAGGACAGATAGTATATATAGTACAGATATGGCCCGACTGAGTTGTGATGCACTGTTCTCTGCTCTTATAATTGGCCGATCCAAGCCAGCACTACCTGATGTTCTGTTATCTTATTGTTGTTGAAATCAATAGAGTTTTGAAATTACTGAGTACTGAAGGCAACTTACGTACAGTGTAGTGTAGGTGGTGTGTTTGGTGTCAAGAGCTTGTGTTGTGAGCCAAAACAATCTGTGAGGTGAGGAGACCACTTGATAACCCCAGTGACATACCAGCACACACACTCACCCCTGTAGCATTTAGATTAGGTGGCTAGTGAATGGTGCTGCCTGCCTGGTGGTCCTGTAGATTTATGACGGCATAACCTGATGTCCTCTATAGTCACCATTTGTCGGTTAGTACATCACTCTTTTGACATGTGAATTGGGATTCTGAATGCTCACCCTGGATTATGTGTATTGGTAAATGCACACTGCTCAAATACACTCACTGGTCGCTTTTAAATGTTTATGTATAGGATGTGATATCTATCATCTGCTGTAAACTTGATCTTGCACTGTCCCTTTTCACTGTATGTGAGGTCCTGCTGTCCTCGTACCATGTCTGCTGGCATGTTTCTGTATGTTGTCAAAGTCTCAACACCAATGTCACCAAGATGAATTCCTGTACATTTGTTGAACTTAGCAATTAAAGCAATTCTGAGTCTGAGATCAATTGCAGCTGATTGGTGCAGCCACCTTCTTTCATGCTTACATGCTCTGTCGAGCCCAGTTATAATTTTAAGTGATAATAAATCACACCAAGATCTCAGCTCCAGTGATTACCAGAGGAATCATTCAAGGACTAAATTACAATACTTATGGCTAGGTAGGTAGCAGCACAGTGCTCAGTATGCTATTATTCAAGTATGTGATACCATAAATCACTGCTTTGACCATACATAAATTCAAGGTTTCAAAATATCATACTTGCATTTGGAATAGATTAAAGTCTTTCACAAAGGACCAATGGCTCATACAATATATTCACAATGCAAAATATGATCCAAACATTTTAAGGGGTATTTTTTCCCAAAAATGCATTTGGGAAATGTTTCAGAACAGGTCTTTTTCTGCATGAAGACATCAGTCTAAATGATTATTCATTATATAATTCTTATTTTCAAATAAATGAATTATGGCATAATTGAGGCCTATGCTTGACTAGACACATTACAGGTAGGAAAGGTGGTGGAATACTTGCAAAAGGCTGCTTAGCCATTATACACTTGCATGCATTTAAAGAATTTAGCATAGCACAAGAAACACACTAAAACAATTAAAGGAGATTCTTTAATAACCTTGGGTCTCTCTTGGGTACGTTGCATTTCTTGGCTGTTATTTTACTCTCTAAATGTCAGATCAATTCACCCCAGAAATTCCAACTCCAATTTTATACATTAACAGGATAAATTGTTGAAATAAATTGACACACTCCTTTGATTGGGGTTATCTCACAGCCACAGAGACATAATAACTGATAAGGGATGCAAAGCAGTGAATACTGCAGCATGTGGCTCATATCACATACAGCCTTTAATCTGAATGAAAATGATAAACATTTGAATACTTCAAACATGCTCTGGACATGCTCAAACAATCAAACACCCCAATAACATGAAGAAGAAAGGGACAAGTAGCTTTATAGTGTTCATTAAAAATAGTTTTGTTTCATATCACAATTTTCAAATGAACACACCATGCTGTTTCACCCCCCAAAATGCTGTTACCTCTAAGATAATGCTGGCTTCCAGTATGACCTGCAGAATAAAGTATGTATGAAGTTGACTTTGAAGGCAATATGTTCTTTTCCTCCTGTGGTATCCCTGACCTTCCATGCTTGAGGTGTGTTGGTGGGCCTGCTGGTGTTTCCCTCAGGCTCCCCTCTACTTTCTAGACAGATACATACAGTACTTCAAGCAAGAGCCAGAGTCAGCCTCTCATTAAACCTGCAAGGCTGTAAAAACACAAGGGTCCTTCAGTGCAAGGACTGTTATATGGTATGGCTCAACCTTATTTAATTACCCTCCACTGCAATTAGAGTGAATGTAATTAAATGGCACTGCACTGTTTGAATTCACTGCATGGGTATATTTCAGTCAGTATTGAGAGGACAAAGCATCGCAGCTCTTTTGGATAGAACATTGTGTGTGTGTGTGTGTGTGTGTGTGTGTGTGTGTGTGTGTGCGTGTGTGTGTGTATTTAGGAGTTAGGGAGGGACACCTACTTAATGCTTAGTTAATGCTCTTCTTTTTAGTGCTATTTTGCCTCATCATAAATTATCAAACTTTTCAGCAAATTCCAAGACTAAAGTGCATCATTAAAAATGATCTCTTACACTTCAAGAGTGTTCATGAGTGGAACACTGCCAATCACAGCCATATATTT
The DNA here is from genome assembly GCA_900323365.1 of Monocentris japonica. Lineage (NCBI taxonomy): Eukaryota > Metazoa > Chordata > Actinopteri > Trachichthyiformes > Monocentridae > Monocentris > Monocentris japonica. The sequence goes on along the minus strand of OOFE01020454.1, from coordinate 14,831 downwards.
TGGCTTTGTCCTAAGCTATATTCTGGAGAGAGGTGTTTGATGCCCTTAAAGAGGCTTTCCAACAGGATATTCCACAGGCCAGTGACATGCGGTCTAGGTAGGCAACGTAGCCTACCCTGGCTACCTTGTATATCACATTTTCTATCCCAATAATATTTCATATAATAAACTTGTATTTGTATTATTACGGTTTATTCTTGTGATTTCTATATTTCATTTGTGTTTACCTCAATAATTTAGACATTATGATGAGAAATGTAGCAGTTACGTGTCAATAATAGAGAGAATAAGCAGGGCTTTTATGTCCATTCATTGTGAATACAAGCCACTTGCGCATTCTGTGTTCTACAACATTAACGTCAGAAAGCAGAACTCTTCTGTGCCTTTTTACGGAAATATGTTGTACAATGCCAGAAATGCTCTTCGTTATGTATGAAATCAAATTCCACTGTAAATGCGCGTAGTTGGATGTGAACGTCACTACGTCAGGTAGCTAGCAAGAATTTGACGAGATGTCACGCCACTTTGATGATAGCAAATTGGAGAAGCTGTCTAAGTATGCTAAGTATTTTGATTTTGTCAGGTTGAAAACTGATCTTGTGGGATTGTATGGCTCACAAACAGTAAGGGGCAAATCGCCCACACAGCTCCTTGCCTTTTTGAATGAGCATGACTTGGTCCTGACAATACAAGTCCTTGCCATTCTGTCAATTGAGAGCTAAGTAAACTGAAGGCCCGTAAGGACAAGTTTTACAACACAGTAATTGATGTGTTCACCAGGAAAGATCGATGAATGGACTTCATCTACAAGTAGCCTAGATCTACAGATTGGTAAATCAGTGTACATTTGTACACAGTGTACGTTTGGCTTCATATTGAATTGACCACCTGTGTGTTTTAATTGTTGCTGACTGAACGCAAGACAGAAACATAATTGGTCGCTGTGCCATAATTAATCTAATGCATTGTAATCTATTACTGATGCTGAACATAAATATTATGAGTGTATTTTTATCTATGCTATGATACCTTGGAGTGGACAATTACTATTACAATTTTTATTGTCATTATATTTTGTTTGATGGGTTTGTTTATAGATACATATTTTGGAGTGGATATTTATGTTTTTTTTATGTTTCAGTTCTTTAATACTTGAATAGAATGTGTACAAATGGTATATATACATGTATATATACAGATGAAAAAGGAAAAAGAAAGTAATTGTATGAAAATGTATACATATATTGTACTGTTGTTGATGAAAACTAAATAAAAAAAGTGTTCAAGAGAGTTTACTCTCTTTTTGATGTGTTTTTGCACGCTTGTAAACAATTTTTCACTAATTCATACTAAAATGTAATCATGTCCATAATCCCTTTCTGTTCTAATCTCTCTAATTACTTTAGAAATTACTGTTGAAATATAGGAATGGTTTGTGATAACCAACATCAAATTACTCATAGTTTATTCTGAAATTCAAAGAGCTGAAGAATCTCTACAAATATCACAAGAAAGGACTGTCATTTTTATCATCTACACATCTTCAGTTCTGTGTTTACAGATCTTTGCATTTAGATGATGCTGACATCAACAGGTTGTACTCTTCCCAGAGCACATTGCCACATGAACCTCAGGCTGACCTATAAAAGCCTGCAAAGAGCATAATTTGGTCAACCCAATGCCAGGCGTGGTAATAATGACTACTATCTGATCTTTATGATTAAATATTGCCTTATTTTCAATCCAAGTAATGTGTTGGAGCTCAACAAGAGAAAATCCAGCCGTCAGCGCTGCATGAGACCCTTTAGTTTGCCCCGTTGAACATAGAAGATAATTACACCACAAGCTGCTGACTATTTTGGATTGTATTAGGTGAGATGCAGCATTGCTGAAGCAGCTCCGCAGCTTTCGACCTCAGCCGTCCAGAGAAAAATAATTACATCTTTGTAAAGTCTCCAAGCAAAAAAGGAGTGGTATAAGCAGTGCAATTAAAGAAGAATAAATATCAGCACTGCCTTTACTCAATTGAGAGATTAAAAAATATCTGAAAAGGTTATTTATTCAGAAATTTGGATAACTATCAGTCAGTATTATCAGTGTGAATATTGGCTGTTGCCTCATTTGTGCAGTTACAATATGGATAAGTTGTTAAGCATTGCAGCTAACCAGTGCAGTTACTGTGGTATAGTGGCTAGTTGGGCGAAAGTATACTTATGATACCAAGTATTATACTTACCTGCTATCTAACTATTGTCCAGTGGAGTCTATGTTGATTAATGAAAACTCTCTTATGAATGCAAGATTGAGAGAGAAGATGCCTATGTCTAGCCTAGAAGATGGCCTTGTGCAATGCCTTATAAACAAGCTGCATATGTTCAGTAAACTCCCTGAAAATCTATGGTATTTAGCGTCATTCTTATAGTTACGATTCTACAGTTACAATATGGCTAAGTTATTAGCCGAGCAGCAGCATCTCTCCATGTGGTGAGATTCACTTGCTACAGAGAGAGTTGCTAAAACTGCATATAACAACTCCATGTAGTGGCGCTGGCTTCTTTATTAACGTTAGCCTAGCATAGCCAACACTAGTTAGCATTTAGGTCCTGCATCTCATAGCACTTGTAAACTAACCACAGCTAGCCAGAAAATGCACAGATAGAAATCTTTTGAACTCTCTCTAACTGGGTCTGAAACAAGTGCTTTTTTAAAGGTTTTGTCGATGCCCCCATTTTATTCAATATGGACATTTTAGCATGTGGACCTAACTAACTGTAGAACGTGTGTTTGTAGAGTGACGTGATTTGATCTGTTATCTAAAAACAATGGTGTAAAGTCTAATGGTTTTTGTTTTCTCATTTTAGTCTAAGTATATGTCCTGATTACAAGGAGATGAAGCATTATTTGGACTGGATGGATACATTTCTATGAATACTGATTGCTTTGTAAATACTAATATGCTATTGATTGGAGTGTCATCATTGCCTTTGTTTTCTTTACATGTTGAAGTGCCTCTCTAATAAAAGCAACTGAACTATTTCAGAGGGTTTTTTGTTATAATCACAGTAATCCCCACACAGTTATTGCACAAACAGGAAATAAGTTACAATAGAAAAACAAAGCATATACAAATTAAACAATGAGATCCTGAGAATCAGCTTGAGTATACTTCCACTTCAACAGGTATTAGACTAGAAGTAGTAAGGTGCAGTGTTAAGTCTCCCGACCCAGGCCTCTTCGCTGGAGTCCTATGACAATTAGACGCACACAGCATAGTGGCAACTGCAGAGTAAATTGCATGTTGTTAGTAGGGATGGGCGGATCGATACTGTGGTATCCATACTTCGATACTCAAATATTACTCATTTGGTATCGATTCCTTATGAAAAGTATCAATTTCAAAGTTATTTTTAATCCAAAATCCGGTTGAGTCACTCCTGTGTCTTGTCTACACTTTTGTAGCGCATATGTTTCTGCCACTGAACAGGAACAGGAATGACACCTAGGACACTGCAAGCACATGTCACATGATCGGCGAAACCCACATAAAGCAAGAAACGTGCACACCCTCCTTCCTTCTATCTGTTGTTGGGAGGATGGCCGAGTCTGAGGAACAGGAAGCAAAAACCACTGAACGGTTACCACACTGTGGTACCACGCTGACACGCATTTTCAGGTAAAGGTAGAATTTAAGTGATAGGTAGAAAAGGTTTTGTTACACCAAGAACTACACGTTAGTAGAGTTCACTGAAATATTGGCCAAGGGTGAAAGTGAACATGGAACTGGAATACACATATACAGAAATATACAGAAACTTTTGAATAGACAAAGAACAGAAGCAAGGCTTTCGTTGTTTCCCTCTATTAGTTTTTTCCTCTCCTGTGATCCTGAAGTAAAAGGTGCTAAACATATTGATGAACCCCCCAACACCAACAGATACAAGCAGGCCCATTAAGGTGGTGAAGAAGTGGGCTGAGCCAAGATCTCTCAGGTCCTTGCGGTAGGGCTCCCCTTACCCTTTCCCCATGTTCTTAAGTGATAACAGCCACAGCCAATGTTCATGCCTCATTTCATTTCATTATCGCGTCCCATTCGCCTCATCGCCTCAGTTCCCAGGCTACCCTTTCATCTCAGCATGCAGGCAATCACTCATAGACAGCAACCATAATAGAGGTAGGGGGGAATGTCTAATCCAAGGTTTGCAAAACCAATTTACCGTGCTCCAAAAAGAATACTCTAGAGATAAAGCACTTGCAAAATATGTGTGCAAGCTGTGCATACTTTTATGCTCACTGGACAAGTTATGATAGAGATACTAAACCATCATCAGACATTGTTTATCAAAAAAGGGAGTGTGATGCATACAATTTCAGTTCCAACCACACAGCATGTTAATTGAGGAAGCAGATGCATCTCATGAAACAACATGAGATGCATGCACTGTTTGTGTAGGACACAAGAAACACTCTAATTGCTGATTCATAGTTTGTCAGTGTTAAACATAGTTAAACAGTGTATGTCAAAAATGACAAGTCACATACATTTATTTTGGTATAGCTTAACTATACTTTTAGCTTACATAAGATACTTTGACCATTTTTGCTCACTCAGGTAAGAAAACAAAATAAGAGAAAGTATCAGTGGGCAGCATATCCTGTTAAGGTCATTGTTTCCATGGCCCCTCATATCTTATCATTTGCAGGCTTCATTGAATGTCACCTGGCCAGATGGACCATGCGTAGTTTTTCCCAAAGCGAACCTTAGAAGATGAATGGTTCAGGCCTCTGATCAATAGCATTTATCCTAACACATCAACCTGTACCTTGTCCTTTAATTTTCTGCTGACCTTGACTTCATCCCATTGTACCTGCCATGAAATTAATCTCTCAATATCAAAATAGCTTTTTCCTTCACAGTGTATGGTGGGTAGAAAGGTTGAGTAGAACAGGATTTTTTTTTTGTGCCCAATACACTCTCTTATTTGTGACAATCTCAATGTTGAAAACCGATTTAAATCAAGATCCAACTGAATTGGATCTGAAAACGGGTGGATTTAGTTTGCTGTCGTTCTTACAACAAAGAGGGTGCGAGTCTCCCCCTAAAACTACTGTGAAATTGATCTGGCACCCACTGACGGGCATGGGAAGAGTCTACTGATTAAAGGAGACATCCCATCCCTCCCGTTGACCAATGCCAACCTCCAAGCAGTGAATTCTTATTGCAGTCACTGCCACTGTTGTAATAGCGCATGGTGTTGTCTAGTTGGTGCTCTCCTTACCCCAATGAGTCACAGCAGCCTGTACAATAGCGCTGAGGAACAACAACTTTAACTTTATAGACAAGTAACTTCTTTCATGATTATGATTCAGTGGATGTATCCTGTGAATCGATCAAGAGTGCAAGATAATCCAGTTGCAAGATTGATGGAAGTTATGAAGGATTAGGTGGAGAGGAGATGGATATGGGAGGATTGAAAACCCCAAGCAAAAATGACCAATTACTGCAGTGCTGTGGTTTAAAACAGACATTCAAATGATTTATAATGTGAAAGAAGGCCCTTGGAGAAAGGCCAAGGCTTATACAATTAGACCAGCCTATTCAAGCCCAACCTTCTCAGAACACTTGGCCACTTTTAAGTACATCAGTCAGAGAGAAATGTGCTCCACTTTACTTTGGTGGGATAATTATTCATGCGCTGTCATAATTGCATCCGAGCATGCAGCCTCGACCTCACTGTACTGCTTAAGCACACTTCAGCCATTTTAATTTAACAGTCAACTTCACACTCAGGGCAATGGGTGGCATGCTAACTATTATGTACAAGAACTTTTGATACTGCAATTAGGAAAGCTCTTTTTTCCAAAATAGTTATATATGTTTGGATATAATGAGGAATAGTGCAGACAGTAGTGCCCTACCTGTTGCAAATAGTTGGAATATTTGGGTTCATCTACAGAGAAAATTATGTTTACTGCATAGCGTCATCTACTGCATGTAGCGCACTATTATATGTTATACATTATTTCAATGTAGCACCTTAAATTGTATCATGTGTTGTAAAAACACCTAAACATACAAGCATACATGCTTGCAAAAATACTTACAAAAATATCAACCTCCAGCCCAAAGACAGAAATAAGAGACTGCATTTTTTTCTTGCAAGATAATCTGTAATGCTACACCAGTGTACAACTCTACAGAGAGTCAATGAAAAAATATGGCAAAAGCAAAATGTTACAGTCTTCCAGTTACAGGAGTGTCACAGGACACCAAGGAAATATTCTGGCTCAGGATCGACCCTTTATCAAGCTCTCAACAGTCTTCTTTGGTTGGCAAGTCCAACGGACCATTCTACTACCACACTTTTTCAGAAAAAAAATTTATTGAGACCACATCCAACCTTGACCTTCAGTTTTATTTCAATCAGTCAAGACAAAATCAAATTATGGCTGCTAATCAGCAGACCTTATGCTATCCAGAAGCTATGCCACTGTGTATTCCCACAAAGTCCATTACAAACCATTGCAGACATTGTGAACATGAGCTTATAAAGAGACAAGTGCATAGTCCCACTACTAAAACCAAATCCAAGATGCATATCTTAGTTGCTTGGAAAAACCAAACGTGTTACAAAAACACAAAATGTTATTATGGCAGAGTATCAGGAATATATTTAGGCCCTGATTTCACGTAACGATGCCGGTAGCAGCTCAACTTTCAATTCGGTGCAGGCCATTCATTATCAGAATCTTTGCTGGGCACCTTTGTTAACAAACATACTAAGAATCAACTTTTCAAATGTCTGAGAAAGAACAAAACGGTTGTCAATAAAATTTCCAGAATTCTACAAAGTGTCAACTACCCAAGCAGTTGAGCACAAGAGGAAGTACAGTACATGAATGTGAAGATAATCAGTTGTGTTCCATGATGACCACAAACTTGGTCATCATTAGCTAGCATAATGAAAATGTATGAGCCTCATGCATTTCACGTCTACACATGATGATATCAGGCTGAAAACCAGAATAGCTCAGTGAACTTCTAAATGAGAAGTTATTTATCAATCAAAAGCAACAGAAAAGTTCTCAGCCACCTTTGGTGACCTGGTAAAAAGGTTGAATTTGTTCTAATTAATTTGTAATAAAACCATTACATTTGCAGAAACTTTCCAAGGTGCAGAAATGATGCTGACCATATAGTTAAATAGCAGAGACCATAGACTTTTCAGGTAATATCACAGTGTTCAAAACTTCAAAGAGAAAATTGTATATCTATTGTAGATACTAAGAAAGAATCTAAGTAATTACACTGAGTATCTAATGTTGTTTCTAATATCATAAGCATTAAGCATTATCAGTGTTACTCTTAGTCATTACTTACGCTGTAAACAATATTGCCTATCAATATCCTTATTTATCCTTGAGCTCACTGACCAGCCCTAGTTAGTTCACTGAGACAGAACCAAGATAACATAACTGTTTATGTACTTCTACGCATTCTCCCAATAACCTTCTATAGTTTGCTTTAAGGCGACATAACACACCCTCTGGCAGCCATATTCGAGGCTCTCAACTCTTGGGCAACAACGGCTGTGAACAGCTTATTGCACTTCTAAACTTATGACTTATGACTGACTCAAAAAAACTGAATAGAAATGGACAATTTCTGTTTTTGGCTAGGAACTGATCATTTAGCCACTGATACATCTGATCATTTTGTGTTTGGTTATTGTCAGCATGTTAACTAGCTAACAACGGTATCTGGTCAGCTAACCACCATTATCTTGTTGTAAATACATCTGATGAGCACACTAGCTAACGTATCTAGTAGAAGGTAGTCACATGTTAACATTAACATTGGTTGCTAGTTTTGAAAAGAAAAAAAAGCAATGTTGGTTTAAATATATGGTGTGAACAGGATTTTTCGGAAAAAAAACACGTAACCTATATTTTCATTCACTATAGACTCCCCCTCAACTGTATGCACTTAAATTCCTGAAATTTTGACCGGAACGTGTTAATTCTGGCTGGCTTGACAATGTTAGGCAAATCAACATGAAAATGCTGAAATGTTGTCATTTGTGATAAAGAACATTCAGCTCACTTTTTTATTTATTGTTATTACCATTTTCTTTTATTTGATTGAGGATTGTTACACGAATATCAGTGCATATGTTGATCAAATGAAGCACTTGCTCTTGTATGATGACGATGACCATGATGACGCCAGCTATAGTTGCTAGATTTGTGATGCAACTGCAAAGCCTCTATCTACTATATATCATTGCCTTGCACAGGACATGCCACAATATTATACAGAGAGCTCATTGGACTGGCTGTGAATTCACCCAGTGTTCGTTCTTGTGAACTGAATAAACTTGGATGTCAACCAGAGCCTTGACTCCAGACCAGTTGATGCTGTGAGGCCTGTGTTGACCTGTTAAGCACAGAATCAAAACTGACCCTTCCTTCACTATAAAACAAATACAATCTAATTGCAGTGTTGAACTCTGTGTGAACACTTGACAGCAGTGGATGAGCCAATAAAACAACACTAGTTTTGCTTCCTAGGTTTACTTTAGATAACATTGATAACACAGAAGACATACATAAACATAGACATGAAGCTTACATGATATTTAAGACATTTAAGACATGTTTTGACATTGTTAGGACATGCAATATAAGCCGCAATGTAAAATATCTAGTCAGGAAAATGGTCACATTCAGAAAATCTTTTTGGCAGAAGGCCTTCTCTAATTTTTCCACTGCACTCAGGAAGATGGTTGGAGGAAAAATATAATGGTTACCTGGTGCACAGCCAGAGCAGAACAGGTGATGCTTTTGATATTGACCTTTCAAGTCATCCATTTGACAAAGGAATTCCTCTGTTCTCAATATGGTTTCCCCTATAGGGAGTGATACGTGCTTGCATCAGTCCTCTTTGCTCTCTTTCCCGGAACCATAGACCTTTTCTGACATACTCTCCCCGGTTAATTGAAATGACCAAACGAAAAAAGTATAACTGATTTAAAGGTAACCCCCATTCAAGTTAAGAATTGCTATACGTTACTCATGGTGAAATACTACAGCCTCTTAAGATCATTTTGACTTTAAAATCCAATGCTGTAGATTATTTAATGCACATCCAGGTTACATTAAGCACATCCACTCAGTGTATTTTCACAGTGTTCTTTAACAACCATATGAATAGTTTTATGAGACACAAACATGTAGCATGTGACATAGAGGCATGACATTGTCATACCAGGTCTCCCTTTTTACTGCTAAAGAGGTTGTCAGTCAGGCCAATAAAGTCCTTTGTTGGAACATTGAAAATGCTTCAGTCATTATATCCAATTGTATCAATAATAGTGTTGTGATAAAAAATGACAATTGAATTCATTTCCAATTCTACTACTGCAGACTGTCTCAGAGAGTGAGAATCAGTGAGGCATATTCCTTAAAAGGTTATCAAGGTCATTAGATGTCCCCAAAGACCAAACACAGACGGTGTCTAAGGTTCAACCAACCATGGACTGTGGTGTTGTCAAATATACGGATATGCATCTGACACCTCTCTCCCTCACACACAAACACTCACACTTTGAGACCATTCCCACTGATTTCCCCAGAACTGAATCCAAGGTAAATGGGAAAAAACGATGCAGTACAGGTTTCAAAGAGGCAGCATGTTTTCTCCTATGTTGTCCTCCCCTGAAAAGAACATTACACATAATGACTTGCCATAGGAAACTAAATGTCATGTAACTCCAGGAAAGCATCAGACTGGGCTACAGGCATAGCCACATACATGTATTCATGCCAGCGCTTACACACACACAATAGATCAAAAACTACAGAATAATACTAATAATACTAATAATACTACTAATAATAAAGTTTAAAATGGTTCTGTGGATGCTGTGGATACTTAATATCCACTGCACAGTTACAGTGTTGGCATATCTCTGGCTGTCTAGGAATTGTGCTTTACGTTATTCTAAGGTTAAACAGATTATACCTGCATGATGCCAGCTTGTGAATATAATAGCTTGTTGGAAATTGATTCAGATCACACACTATTACACAAGTCATAATAAATACTGCACTGTGTTTCAGTTGGATGAAAAACTTTGAATTAGGTCTTAAAACTTCAGTGCTAAGTGACGTTCTTATGCAACGTTTCGTACATGTACGGTACCAATTATTGCCTACAATAATGCAGTCCAGCTGGACAGTAATAACACTCTTCATTTAGGTTGTGAACAAGACCTGACGTTTTCCCACTTCTGCATTGCTCTCGCTCCCACTGTGCTTCTTGCATGCAGAAATTGCAGGCCTGGGGCTCGCTGCACAGTTCAATAGAGTTCAGAATTAATGGGATTATTCAGGAAAATCATATTCATAAATCACGTTCTGATTTTAAAAATGGTTCCACTTATGAGTTGTATAGCCCAGCTGCTTTGTTGAGGGTGGTTTGAGCTGTTCTGTGTGGAAGCCAGACAATAAGGGCTGAAGCATCAAAGTGCAAGTGAGATAAATGATTCATGAGCATCTGCTGTTGTTTGGCCGTCCTCCTATGACACTGTTGGAGGGTAGGAGAGATTTCCTGTGGTCAGGTCATATACAGCGGTGTGCCAAAAATATGCTTTCACCGCCATTCATGATGTCTTACCAATAGCATGCTACAACATTTTGTGGGGGGGGAAGTAACAAATTAGAGTTACTCTCGCTACTGAAATTGAGTACCTTTTTTTGTGTGAGTATTTTTTGAAATCAGCAATTTTTGTTTTATTTAAGCATGGTTTGGCTGACATATTATACTTTGCTACATTTTAAATCTATTATAAAATTAATTGCGTGCTTTCCATAAGCATTGCATCAGACACTGGCCAATTGTAAAATGCCTCTGCATCAAACCTGCTGAAGCATGTGGTGGAAACGTTAAGTTAACTAACTGTACATTAAATGCTCCAATTTACCCATGATAGTTGCTCAGTTAACATCCATCCAGCTACATTTACAGTTGTGTTGGGTGTCTGGTTGGTGGTTGGTGTCTAGCTAGTCCGCTAGCCTTGCTAGCTAGCTGGATAGAAACTAGCAAAACAAATATTAATGTAGTATTACTCAATAACAGGAATGGGCATTTTCCTTTTTTTCTAAATGACAGCACTGGGTCAATAAACCATGTTACTACAGTGTGCCAGTATTTTGTGTGTATGAGCACATACATACACATACATACTGTAGATGTGTATGCATTAGTGATGTATGTACCGACTTGCTACTGTATATGAATATGAATTAGTTTGGACAAAGTAAACAGGTCAGTCTCCTTGGGATGGAAACAATAGGCTATAAATCATTTAGAAAAGAAGGTAATGGTGCCAGATATTTCAGAAAACTATAAAGGTCAGCTTCAAGTTCCAACCAGCTGCTGTTAATGTCACTCCCTCCAAACAGTACCTCAAGAGGCATTCATATTTTTCTCTCTCCACAAAGCATGTTGATTGCATTTCATGACAAGGCATTTGTTTCACAGTACTGTCTCAGAAGTTGACAAAATGGTGCTGTCAATTCTTCCCCAGGACTTGGTGTTGCAATGGCTTTGATCCAGAGCAGTAAGTGCAATAGGTGAAAGTACAGCACGGTAGTTCATTGATGGATACACTTAGAACCAGTTGCAGTGCCAATTGACAACAGCTGAGAAAAATAGAGCACAGTCAATATCACTTTGATGGAAAACACCCTGTGACTGGTAGTTGCACTGCTGACTGGCCATAACTCTCAGAATACAGATAGTCAGGAAATTAATAGCTAAAGTAGCAACAGCATGGGGAAGGTCACTTTTTAATAGTTGCTTGAGACTGTAATCAATAATAGAATCCAACGGAATGCACAATCTAACAATCTAAATATTTGAG